>OY723389.1:28668627-28693871 GCA_963210295.1 Ophion ellenae | reverse complement strand
ATTGGAAGGCAGTGTTTTTTTTTTACTATGAATGGACGCGCCGTCGTCGCGAGCACATCCATCTTCGTGCTTGATTCCATTTCTCATGTCGCTCGAAGTTCAGCAAACGCACACTAACGACCAATTACTTTTTTTCATATACTTCCGGTTTACTTTAATTTGCCAGATATATATATATATATACAGTCGCAGGATTATCCATTCATAACAGGACACCCTGTGTATATATATATTAAGGTAGCACAAATTTGAGCTCTCTTTTTTCCCTTTTCTCACCATCCAATTCTCTTCTTCAAAGACAAAAAAATTGTCGCTGAAGCTACGAGCGGTCAAAAAATATTTAGTGTTCGCTCAATGTTTTTGAAATTTACAATTTCCGCCAAAAAATAAATCTCGCATGCATTGGAATTCCTTGTAGCATAAAAACAAAATAAACAGCGAAGTGTTACATTTTCTGAATAATTCATTATAATAATTTGTAACAGACACCAATAAGACGATATGTGTTATTATGTATTATTATGTACTATTGTATTATGGCGTCGCTCGTCACAGAGTACAGCTACGATTGGTCCGCAGTTTGACTAACGAGACCAACTGTGGGACGCATGACGATGCGCGGAAAACAGCTGCCATTACAGTTTATGCCAACCGACCTATAATTTTGTTTGCGGACAAGAGCTTCAAAGAATTATTTTATGAGAACACAGATTATAATCCTTGGGTTAAGGTGTTATCCCCACTTGTAGCGCAAAAAAAAGGTCTTTTTCATGAATTTTTTAAAAGAAAACTACAAAACTTTTTTAATCGATCAATATACCATCTTAAAGAACACATCTTGAAGAACTTTCAGTAATTTTTTCATTGAAAAATATTACATTGTTTAGTGGCAAATGGCCGTCAATGAAATAATGTTTTTATATACAGGGTTTGCGGTAACCAACATTGCGGCGAAGTGGATCATCTGAAAAAAAAATGCTGATGGATTTGGTCAAATATAAGTATAAACTAGTCTTTAATCGAAGGATTTTAAAAAATATTCATTTTTTACAAAATGGCGGACAGTCAAAGTTAATGGTTCGATTTTAACGAAAAAAAACGGCCGTTTTTTGGCTATAAAGCGGCCACTTTTTTTCGAAAAAAAAAATCGAACGATTAGAGACTACATTTTTATGTATTAAATAAGCCTGCAAAATTTCAAGAAGATCGGTTCATTAGTGTTCGAGTAATCTTGGTCACCGACTTCAGAAATGCCATTTTGAGAAAAACGCGTTTAAAGTTTCTCTTTCAACGCTCTTTCAACGCGGATTCATCTCTTTCAACGCTCATATCTCAGTCAATTTTGTTCGGATCGACTTGAAATTTTCAGGACATATTTTCAGATACTTATACTTAAAAAAAACTCAATTAAAAAAAATCGATTTTTTCAAAATCGCAAGTGGGGGTAACCCCTTAAAAGTGTGAGGTGAATTTGAAGAATCTGTTTCTAAAGAAAGAAGGATTAATTGTTTTGAAGATTTTACAAAGCGTCAAATTTTTGTGTGAGAAGAGTAAAAAAAATTGGCGAAAATTGGATATTTCGAAGCTTTTGAGCGACCGCTAAACATTCATTGGCCAGCTTGAGCTTTCGCGAGGTTAATTTAAAAATTATAAAGCGTAAAATTCAAGGGTGAGAAGTGAGCAGAAGAGAACCCGATTATTTAATGAAAATTTGAATTTTCGGGAGGCTTCAGCGACCTTTAAATATTTTTCGACCGCTCGCAGCTTACGCGACAATTTTTTTTTCTTCATCGAAGATAATCGGATGTTTAGAAAAAGGAAAAAAATAGAGCTCAAATTTGCGCCACCCTAATATATACAAATATTAACGCAAATCGCGCACATTGCTGCAATACGTGTCCTAGGGTTCCTTCGTGTGAGACCGGAAAAAGCGAGTGTACTCCTGGCGCATTAGCGTCGAAATATATGTTTCGTTTTCAACGGTCGCGTTTCCGGTGCTTCCGAATAATATTATCGTGGGATTCGGTCGCTCTTAACACCTTTTTTATCGTCATTGTAATCTTCATGATTATTGTGCCCGCGTGCTGTTCACGTCTCATTGCGGGTTAATCTTGATGATCAACGCACTTCCGAGTTCTCACGAGTATCAGTGGTTGGAACAAGTTCGCACGAGAACAAATCACGCTGCAATCGTAATTGCAGACACGTACATAGATAAAGTCTACACGCACGCGAAATGTGCGCAACGAAAAATCATTCGCACACGCAAATCGGTATTTTTCAGCCGCCGAGCAGAGTTTCGTGTTTCACGCGTATCGTTGAGAAGCGTAAGGGCCTAATGGCGACAAAACCTGAGGCTTGCGCACGGTTCGCGGGTCGTAACGTTTGGCAATTTAAACCCCCCCCCCCCTGCGCTAGACGTCTAGTCTTTGAGACATAAAACGGGTTGTTTTCCAGAAGCTCATCTCACACCTGAAAATGATCGTGCGTCTGTACTATAAAAGCTGCCGTGTAATATTGGATACCGTTGCTGCGTAGTTACGGGTCTCACACGAGAGAGCACACTCATCTCCGGAATCTCACCTGTACGCCATTACCGGCAAATATGGAAAACCATTGGAGCTCGAATGAGAAAGAGAGCCGTTTTTTCGTGCGCGAAACAATAACGAATCGTGACTTTTCAAGTGAACTCGTTCGTACTGGCCAGTACAACTGCTCCAAATCATAAGCGTTGATTATAAAGTATAATCATTTTGCGCTTCGAAACGATTATTCGTAATTGTTCGACCGTGGCTGTACTACCAGTAGTAGAGTTCATCCTAGCCCCGTTCAGATTTTCGGAATTTTCGCCTTTCGGGTAAAATTCTTTCGGACTTTTGAGCGTACTGATCATTCAAAGTTCTCAATTTCAACCTAGCCCCGTGTTGATAAGGGGTCGTCCATTAATCACGTGAGGTTTTTCAGGCCACTTTCTGAGCCCCCCTCACCCGTGGTGATATGTAGTGAGGTTTCCAGCCCACCCCCGCCCACATCACGTGTATTTTTTTGTGTTAAGGGGTTACCCCCACTTGCGATTTTGAAAAAATCGATTTTTTTTATTGCATTTTTTTGAAGCATAAGTATCTGAGAATATGTCCTGAAAATTTCAAGTCGATCCGAACAAAATTGACTGAGATATGAGCGTTGGAGGAGAAGAATCCGCGTTGAAAGAGCGTTGAAAGTGAAACTTTAAGGGGGGATTGTCTTTTTTTTTGTCGCAAAATTTACCGCTTTTTGGGAATTTTTTTGTCAAGAAAGTATACAACGGAAAACTTGTGAAACTTGGCATATAGTTTTATTGATCTGTTTGCTACATACAAAAAAATTTTTAAACAATTTCATCAAAAAATCCGCCTCCCACCCCCCTCGACGCGCGATGGTCCTTTTTCGATGGTGTGCACGATTTCTCAAAAACTATTCAACCGATTGCCTTCAAATTTGGACAGAATGCTCAGCTGACATCCTTTTATCGTTTGATGAAGCAAAAAAGCAATACGTTTAATAGTTTTTTTTATTTATAACAAAAAATCGATCAATTTTTTTCGAAAAATCGATACTTCAAGTTCAAAACGTCACCGAATCGTCAATTTTTTTTTCCCTTCATCGAACGATAGCTATATGTGTCTAAAGTAAAATGCTTTTTGGGTTTTTGTTGCAGGATGAACGTGAAGGCTGTAATCGTGCACACCATCAAAAAAGGACCATCGCGCGTCGAGGGGGGTGGGAGGCGGATTTTTTGATGAAATTGTTTAAAATTTTTTTTGTATGTAGTAAACAGATCAATAAAACTATATGCCAAGTTTCACAAGTTTTCCGTTGTATACTTTCTTCACAAAAAAATTCCCAAAAAGCGGTAAATTTTGCGAAAAAAAAGACAATCCCCCCTTAAACGCGTTTTTCTCAAAATGGCATTTCTGAAGTCGGTGACCAAGATTACTCGAACACTAATGAACCGATCTTCTTGAAATTTTGCAGGCTTTATTAATACGTAAAAATGTAGTCTTTAATCGTTCGATTTTTTTTTCGAAAAAAATAGCCGTTTTATAGCCAAAAAACAGCCGTTTTTTTCGTTAAAATCGAACCATTAACTTTGACTGTCCGCCATTTTGTGAAAAATGAATATTATTTAAAATCCTTCGATTAAAGACTAGTTTATACTTATATTTGACTAAATCCATCCGCATTTTTTTTTTAGATGATCCACTTCGCCGCAATGTTGGTCACCGCAAACCGTGTATATAAAAACATTATTTCATTGACGGCCATTTGCCACTAAACAATGTAATATTTTTCAATAAAAAAATTACTGAAAATTCTTCAAGATGTGTTCTTTAATATGGTATATCGATCGATTAAAAAAGTTTTGTAGTTTTCTTTAAAAAAACTCATGAAAAAGGCCTTTTTTGCGCTACAAGTGGGGGTAACGCCTTAAGAAATGTCAGACACAACCGACAGGGAGTACGGTATTTGATTGTCAAAAACGAAATAATATATATTGTCAATATATTGAAATAGCATCGTCCTAGGATCATTGGCTCATTTGCGTGTTTTCTACAGTAACAAGTGGACAAGCCTTTTGTGGATCAGATGTAGGCACTTCACTTTAAGTAGGTGGCCAGTCGAAATTAAATGGAACTAAAAACTGTTGTTTAGGTTACTCTCTAGGCGCAACCAGGGCGTTGAAACCTTCTATCCCCTAACGGTATACAAATGCTGCTCTTTTTGACCACTGGTTTAGTTCTACCTCTCCCCATGGCACTAGCAGTTATCTTACAATATTCTTATTGCGCAGGCGCGAGGCCCGCTCGGCGTACGTAGCGACCGTATTATATACATAGCCCCTGCGCACGCATCGGGTTGTAAGAGTATAACCAGCGCTGCGACTGGCAGAGTACGACACTAAAAATGCGGTCATTTTGCATAGCAAAAATTCCAAAAGGCGCCAGCCCCCTGGCCACAACTTGCCTGTTCAATAGCTCACAGCGGATGCTCTCCGGTTCACGCAGTCAAACAAAAAAAAATACACGTGATATGTCACAACACCCCCTTCCCAGCGTGATCAATCGTGATGTTATTCAAACCCCCCCTCTCCCTATTTGACCCTCACGTGATTAATGGACGGCTACTAATCGTGTGTACTTCTCCAGCATAACTATTATCAATGACTTTTTTTTTACTTGTTCTAGGTGCTATTCCATAAAAGTTTAGCGTTATCCTGCATAGTGACTAAAAAACGCTCTTATTGTAGCTACGACTGAGCCGCCATTTCGTATTTTCTCCAGATTTTTTTCCACTAGTCAACAAATGTGAAATAAACTCTCCAAGCCTTATTTTGATTGCTTTTTAAGGATTAAAAAAATCCCGAAAAAGTTTAATTTTTCGGTGAGCAACATAGCATAACGCCTTAAGCGTTTTTCCGGGTTCCGAAAGGCGTTTAAAACAACCAATTAAGTGGGGCGGTGCCGCGTTAAATTATACCAATCTCTGTATAGAGTGTTTTGCTGATTCGCATTTGACCCGCATTTGGGTTTCTCTGTCAAATCAAGATGATTTCGCAGCATCCAATCAGTTTTCGATTTTATTTCTTTTTATTTGCGATCCCTCATTTCCCAATGTCATCGAAGCTGAAGAAACTGCCGACTTGGAAATTCTTCAATCAATGTACTTTTTCTGGAAAACCCTTGGATACAAAAGCTTGAAACGGTTTTCCTCAAAGCTCAACTTCCGCAATGCGACGTTTCTTTCCCCCGAAAATGCTGCCTTTTTTGCGCAGTTCCCAAGTGGAATAAATTTCTCCCCAAATATTCACCATAATTTGACCTGAAAGTTGAGTATATCAGCTCGGAAAGCAGGTATACATTTTTTCTGAAAAGAGTGCACATCTATGGAGATATTTTTAAGGGGCCAGTCCACTTTGGAGTAACGAAAAAAGGGTATTTTCGCGATTGTTTTTTGAGGATTTTATAAAAGATATGAATATAAAAGTGGTTCGGCTTGATAAATAAAGTCTTGAAATACAATTTAATAAAAATTTCAATTCATTTTTATTCATTTTTAAGGCGGTCCTCTAGTTTCTCGGGTCGAAAAAATCGATTTTTTTTTCTTCATAAATCACATCTACAACATGTGTAGAAAATGTGTGCCAAAGGATTTTTCGATATTCGAAGTGGTTCACAAGTTACGGCCCTGGAACGGAGCAGGTATACGGAGCGCGCGCCGGGAGCGCGAACTTTCAAACGCGTTTTTCTCGAAACGCCATTGTTCGAAACGGCGACCACGATATTTCAGAAACCACTTTACCGATCTTGTTCAAATTTATACAGCATCTTTAATATGTTATAAGCCAGCGATTGAACTAGGATTATCATGATTGCTTCGATAGTTTTTTTTGTACGAGCGAAAAACTTTTTAAAAAATGAGTAAAAGATAGAATGTCATTTTCAAAAGTGTATAAAAAAGTCAATTTTTGTAATTTAGAATTCACTCTAGTTCAATCGCTAGTCTTAAATATGAAGATTAAAATGCCGTTTGGTTTTTTGATTTCAGATAAGCAGAACAGCCGCAATCTTGGTCACCGTCAAGCACCTCTTTTACTTGATGTCTTCCTGTCGGCCACTTTAACGTTTACCCTATTATATATTTTGACTTCAAAAAATTTGTAAAGCTTATTTAAATGTTGATAAAGATTATGCAAAAACAATGAGATTGATTATTTCGATGCTTTGCCCGTAAAAAATTATTGAAAAAGCCGTAAAAAAACAGCCGAGAAACTAGAGGATCGCGTCAAGTACAAAAACGACGGTTTAACGTAACGCCTGAAAAATAAGTGGGCTAGGTAGCTCCATCACAACTCGGCAACGGCTTGTCTGAAACAAAAAAATCAAACTCAGTATGACACCAACTACAAAATGACACTCGGATATAGAGTTTTATCAAAAAATGAAGAAATGGCAGATGAAAAACGAAAAAAGTAAAAAAAACGCGTTTTTCCGCAGTTTTCCGCAAAAAAAAAGAGTAAAAATCAAAATTTCAAAACCATCGAGGGTCATCTCGTTGCGAATCATGTATACAATATGTGGTTCAAATTTCAAGAGAATCGGTTTATTAGTTTTAGAGATACGATGGAGCTAGATTTTGAAAACGTTGTTTCGAGAAAAACGCGTTTGAACTTTATACTATGAAAAACTCTTACCTAAACTCAATCGGCAGTTCCTGCACCGTACGAAATCCCTCCTGATTGCTCATCATCGTCGATATCTTCAAGTCTTCCTTGCTTTCGATTTCTTGAAATTCTCAAATGGTCCCTTAAAGTTGTAGTAAGTAAAGTTGTAGTAAAGTTGTAGTAAAAGTAATTCTCAACTGGTCCCTTAAAGTTGAAAAACTGATTTAGGACGTACAGTCCGCACGACGGAATATCAGCTCTCATTTGAATTCCGCGTGTGCCCACCGCGGCATTTCGATAGTAGGTCTTCACTTGTCAGGTCGTTGTACACTTTTCGTACAACGACTGGACTAAACGGATCCAAATTGCCACTTTTACCGTCTGCGCTGTTTCGTGCGTTTCGGAGCGCTCGGAGGCGCGAAAAATAAGCTCCAACCATAAAAAAAAAAAACCGCCTATAATTTCTATCGTACATAATCCTCACGACGTTCGTGCATCATTTGCGCCGATATACCAAAACGGTCTTGGTTCCCAAGTCCGCAAACGTTGCGTACGATATTACTTCAAAATGAAAATATGAAGACGCGTAGTTTTTTCGTCCTACCGGTGTTCATTACAGGCTCACGAATACTTATTCGCTCATCTATGGATTCGAACACGCGGAGATTTGCAGGTGGCTACGTCTCGGCAGGACACGCGCGTCGAATTCATACAAAATACGAATAATAAGAAATAGAAGATGAGAGAAAGAAGGCGAAAACGTGCATAAGTATTTACCCGCACATGCGCAGGTATAGATATAGGTATCTACGTATTGAGCATTATATAGGCACGCGCAGACACAGTGGCCTAGACAAGTAGGTCGCGGCGCAATTCTCCCTGTGCTCGCGTGCATCTGTGTGCTTGTATCTGTTCGCTTCGTACTTGCACACTTTGCAGAGCCCTCTGTGCACGTTTAAAGGCGTCCCGTTGTGCCTTCGCCTATTCGCTCACGTCTGTGTTCGTACGGTTACGTCCTTCGTCTTTTTTACACACATATACATATAGGTATGTAAGTCGCTGTGTAAGAGTTTCTCTCTCTCTCTCTCTCTCTCTCTCTCTCTCTCTCTCTCTCTCTGGGTGTGTGTGCGTGCGATATAACTTGGGAATACACACTGATGAATTTCTCGTCGAAATTGTACATACAGCAATGGTGGTTTGTAGTTTATTACATAAACTGCGTTTCTACCTCCGCGACATAGCCATATATATATATATATATATATATATATATATATATATATATATATATATATATATATATATAGCTTATAAGTATACCGTTACGTGCATATGCATACGCGAATCTGTGCGACCGTGGTGTGCGGGGGTTCGGGGAGGGTAGTGAGCATTTTGCGTTGATCGCGAGTTCATTTTAGCAACCCCGCTAAAAAGGATAGACAGTTTCATGATTCGTTGTATCGCAACGGCGCACACGGCCATGTTTTTTTTTCAGCCAGTGCTCCATTACATGTAAGAAAATACGTAATAAGCGCGCATTCTTTGTGAATTGGTTGTATTCACGATTTCACGCCTCGCCATAATTTTATCCGCGTTTGTAACCCGGGGAACAGCCGATCAATGGAGCCAATCGTGAACAACGAATTTTCCGACCATTTTTAATTTTGTCAAACAAATAGTTATCAGAACGATCAAAACTCCGAAAGCATACTACCCCGAAAGATCGAAACTCCGAAAGAATTTTATCCGAAAGATCAGAAGTCCGAAAGGATTTCACCCTAAAGACGAAAACTCCGAAAATCTGAACGGGGCCGGGTTGAAATACCGAACGTTGAATGATCGGAATGCTCAAAAGTCCGAAAATATACTGCCCCGAGCGATCAAAACTCCGAACGAATTTTACACGTAGGATGAAAAATCTGAACGGGGTCAAAATAATTTGGCTATGGAAGCTTCAAAAGTTTCAAAGTTTTCAAAAAAATCGACGAATTATTGCGGATTTTTTTTTTTATTAAGAGAGGATTTTACGTCAATTTTGAAATTTGTCTAGACAATGTTACACGTTCTACATAATTTACAGTCAACTGTGTAGACTTTCCGCTGGCATAATATTGACGAACCTTGTAATTTCGGAAGATTAAAATTAGGGATTTTAAACCGTCGGCGCATTCAACTTGATAATAACAAAAAAATCGTGAAATAATTCGTCGGTTTATTGCAAATTTTGAAACTTTTAAAACTTCCATAGCCGAATTATTTTGACAGTGCTAAAATTTTCGGAGTTTTGGTCTTTTGTGTAAAATTTGTTTCGGAGTTTCGAGCGTTTTGAGCATTCAAAGTTCGGAATTTCAACCCGGCCCCTCAGTAGCAACGCAATATCCTAAACGCAAGTTGTGACATCGCGGAAGACCAACAGTCGAGTGAGGCAACTTCGCGTGGCTCGCGAGAATAATAAAGATATTACTAATTATCCGTTTGTGTAAAATATTTGCACCCGTCAGTATGAACTTTGCATTGGATTTTTCGTTCGTTGCTTTGCCAGAACATGCATCGCTTACCGATGTAATTGGACGATGATTATGAATTTGGGATCGTAAAGAGCAATCAATTTGCGAGTTGGAGCTAGGCGGAAAAATGCGACGTCATTCTCTCTCAAGCGTATCGTTTGAGCATTGTGGAAGAGACGCATTTACGTGTGCTCGCGTGTATATGCATGAGATGCTGGAAGATGCATGTGGGATAGCTGATCCAGCCTACTGGCTGCTTGGCTCGCGTAAATTGTCCCTACTGGTGTGTCGCAAGTTACGGTGAATTATTGCGTCGCAATATCTTTTAGACGCGAGCGGAGCCTCTGTAGATGTACATAAACGTGCCTGCTTATATATATATATATATATATATATATATATATATATATATATATATATATATATATATCTGTGTGTGTGTGTGTGTGTGTGTGTGTTGATATATTCAACTATAGCAGAGTTCTACAGCTCCGCGACTTGCTGTCTATCTGGCCTACTTCCATGTTTTTACCCGCCGCTGTGGTCGTGGGATTCGGTACATGGCAGACACACGGATATAACCGCAATTTTTCCTGTCTCCCGTACTTCTTCTAATCGCTCCTCTCATCCTTCGTGTACATTCCTGCGACGATGCCCGGAATTGCGAAATTCCAATTTTCAACTCAATCGAATGCAGGACAAAAAGTCTTCACCTTCCGGCTCGCAGTCGAACGAATCGCGTGCACGAAATTCAGAATGTCAAATTTGGTGCGTTGGTGGGCTGATTCGTGAAAAACGAGGGCGTCGGAAAACGGCAAAACAACAAATGGGAATGGATTCATAAAGTAGTTCTATCGCTTCACACTAGTCATACCACTGATCATACTTGAGATTTGTACAATCTATATTTTTAACATATGCGAAAAAAAATGTAATAACTAAATTTTCCATGTGTAAACTGTTTAGCGGAGACTTTGTCCTTGGAGTGCCATATTTCAGGTGTTTACATTTTTTTTTTTTTAAGGAAACGAGTAAAGCTCTTTGAGTGCGGTTTTTTTCTTGCTTTTATTCATGATATACAGAACGTTAAAAAAGTTTTTTTTTTTAAAAAAAAAACCGAAATGGCGGCCGTTGCAGCTCCGCGAAAACAGGTCCTTAAATCGCGGGAGGTAAACGGCTGACATCACTGCCCGCTCTTTGTTGGTCTGAAACACATATTCAAAGCATATTATCAATCTGTGACCCTTTGGTCATGGAATGACGGATGGGTTTTTCGTTTAGTACAAATTTCGAAAAATGGCGGCAATGTAAAAAAAATCGAACTTTCGCGTTTTTTTTTCGCATAAAAAGATAAATAATAAATGCAAAAATGTATCTATCGGAAAAACGATCCGTCATTCCGTGAAGACATATTTTCTGAGTATGCTCTCCAAATTTCAGGTCGATATGTTAATTACAGCGGTCAGGAGAATGTCAGCCATTTTTAAAAACGTGTTTTCGAGAAAAACGCGTTTAAATTTTTGTAATGTGTTTACACAAATGTGTTTGTAATTACCGCTAATCGGCAATGCCTGGTCCGTAGAGGCATCCCTCCTCTTCTTCTAGCTGCTCATGTTGAGCCGCTAACATCTCCCGCCGATTTCAAGGACAAAGTCTCCCGTAATGAATGTTCACATTTAATTAGAAAAATGAAAAAATAGTTATTCCAACGATTCGCGCAGTATTTCTAGGTTTGATATTTGGCAATATTGGTTCTATCTCCGTCTCTTTTTACTTAACCAGGCGAGTTTAACCTCCGTGCTTTTCAACGTCGATCTGTCGAAACAATGTCAGGTGCGGGAAATATAAAGCATTGTATTCGGGCCACGACTGGTAAAAAGCGTGGAAAATTTGTGTCGGCGAAATATGTCGGTTAAAAATGAAATATGTGTAGAAATTCGAATGAGTGAGATGAGGTTAAGACTACAGTCAGCTGTTGCCTTGCTGTCGCGTCCCTTTATCGTAGCAAGTGGCAATAAATGCAATACCGGAAGTTCAAATTGAACTTGATATTACATAAAAATTAGGTCAATAAGCGTAATTTTTTCGGACAGCACTGGATTACTACAAGTGTTAAGTATGTAAATCTGATTATTTTTAAGAATCTGACGGATTGCCACTATTATATACACTTTTGTAGCGACCGGAAATTGGGTTTTTGTACGTCGTCTCGGAATTCCGTCACAAAAATACCCAATTTTAATATTTCTTTTCTCTGTAATTAGGTCGATAAACGACCCTGAAATTTTACAAAAACGATTATTGATGTACTTAGTGAAGCTCAAAAAAAAATTATAAAAATCCTATGTATTGAAGCCTGGCGATAGGGCTATCTTAATAAAACGTATTATTTGTTTGAAAAGTACGATTTTTTAAATTATTTTAGAATAACGTACAAACATGGAGGTTATGTGCGGAACACAATATCCAATAAATGGCCGCCTCGTCTCTGTTTGCAAACGTTCACTCTTTTGACGAAATTTTCGAAATCATTTTGGCATAATTGCGGACTAATTTCATTAATGGTGCGTCCAATTGATTACGTGAGCTTCCGAATGGTCTGTGGATTATTGGCATACACTTTTTTTTTTCACAAAAGCCCAAAGAAAGAAGTCAAATCGCACGATCTTGGTGGCCCAAACCCAAACAATGCGGCGAATAGCAATTTATATGCGTTGCTCGATCGTGGAATTATCCATGACTAAACCTCAATACTTCCTGATGCCAGTTGTCGAAGATTAGTACTCTATGTTCGCCACAAAAGAAATGGCGCGCAATTTACAATGTCAGGTCACTTTGAGCCACCGTTGATGTTAAAAAAGCATTGGACTTAGATTCGTTCTCCACGATGATGTTGAAGCTTGCATCGTTGGAATGCAACGAAAGCTTAGCACCGTGATTTTTTTTTTGCAAATTTGGGCTACCAAGAAAGCTCAAACATTTTTTACTATTTTTTTTAGAAATCTGGAGCTCAAACTTTCACGCTAAGGTGTTGGACGATAAAGAAAATGAAGATATAAAGAATATCAAAAAAATTCGTTGCATTTCAACGTCGTTTTCCACGAGCCTAACCAACCATCCTTCGATGGTGGGGATTTTGGATCCAGTCAATCGGAACGTTGATATCGAAATTTGAGAGAGTGAAACGATGAAAAAAGGAATTCAAGGGGCATAAGTTGAAAAAAAAAGTACGACTTTATTACTGCATCTGTTTATAGCTTAGGGTCTTAAATCTAATGTGCAACAAAGATTACTTTTTAATTCCTAAATTGACCGAGTTATGACGATTTTTGTTAAGAGTCACTTTGCCCGGGCGATTTATCATTTTTTACGTTTTTCTCAAAACTATGTTTTATGAAATGACTCGCTGCTGTACTCAGCTACGCCGCGTATGTTTACGCGGTCAATTTTCTCAAGGGGCCAGTCCACTTTGGAGCCACGAAAAAGGTTATTTTCGCGATTTTTTTTTTAGGTTTTTATAGAAGATATGAATATAAAAGTTGTTGGGCTTGATAAATAAAGTCTTAAAGTACATAACATTTTTTTAAATTCATTTTTAAGTACAAAAACTATAGTTTAACGTAACGCCTCGAAAATAGGTGGGCTAGGTAGCTTCATCACAACTCGGCAACGGCTTGTCCGAAACAAAAAAATCAAAGTCCATTAGATTCAGTATGACACCAGGTACAAAATGACTCTCGGATATAAAGTTTCATCGAAAAATAAAAAAATGGCAGATGAAAAACGAAAAAAGTTTTAAAAAACGCGTTTTTTCGCAGTTTTTCGCAAAAAAAAGAGTAGAAATCAAAATTTTAAAACCGATTTTTTTCGATTTTTATTAGTATTATTATTATTATTATTATTTACATGTGCTTTTTGTTATGCTTAATGAAATTGCCCCTAGGGTCTCTAAACAATTATGGTATAGACATTTCAATTTTAAAACCATCGAGGGTCATCTTGTTGCGAATCATGTTTACAATATGTGGTTCATATTTCAAGAGAATCGTTTTATTAGTTTCAGAGATACGATGGAGCTAGATTTTGAAGACGTTTCGAGAAAAACGCGTTTGAAGTTTATACTATGAAAACCTCTTACCTAAACCCAATCGGCAATTCCTGCACCGTACGAAATCCCTTCTGATTGCTCATCATCGTCGATTTCATCAAGTCTTGCTTGCTTTTGATTTTTTGAAATTTTCAAAGTAGACTGGCCCCTTAATGCGCGTCTTACATTTTTGTTCACTGCTCAGCCCTCTGATAACCTACCGCGATGACACGTAGCTTAAAACCTGCACCGGGAAATACCCTTTAAGCTGGTAAAAACTGCATCCAAATCGGGCCGTTGGTTCCGAAGTTTATCGGGTACAGACAAGCCGACAGATGAACCAACAGACTAATCGACAGACTCTACCGTTCATAACCCTAGCATACCACACTTGTTTTTTTCGGGACCTACTTGCCACACTCGGGTTTGTGGGACCCCGAGTAAAATAGTCGTATTTCGATGGCTTTTTGTTTATTGATAGCCAATCAATCGAGAAATCTGCCTATGCGTTGACCGAATCGGCAAAGTTAAGAACTTCTGAGATTAACTCGTTGAAAAAATATTTTCGATCGAGAAAAGCGAAAAAATATTGATTTTACGAGTTTCGTTCGGGTTTCTGAGACGCCAGTGGGGCATGGGAAGGATAAGTGTAGAGATGTAAGTGTATCTGAAAATCCATTCGTACGATTCACTTCAAATTCGGACACAGCATAGATATACCCTTTCCTATCGTAGAGCTAGATGATTCTTTGATAGGTTTATCCATTTGTTGATGATGAATGATACATTTGTTTTTTTTTCTATACATATCGAACTTTTTCCTCCATATCATGCAATTTTCGTACTTTTCAAAATTTCAAAAAAGTATGAAACCAAGAGTTAGTTTAATACTTTTTTATTTTTCATTTCAGATCACCCTAGTTTCCGAAACCACCTCCATCGATTGGCCACCAACGGCGGGACTCCGTTCAAATAATAATAACTTCATTGTTTACTATTTTTTCTCGATAAAAAAAAAACTCAAACTCGACAAGACTACCTATCAATCATGTGAAAAATCCCGATCTTGTCATCCCAATACGCTGATTGAAATAAAATATTCTAAATCGACCTGTGTTTTGGGCCCCAGTCTTACGCAGACTCGTTAAAAGACCTTATTCGCGCAAGAGGGAAAGTGTGAATGTCGTGCAAGGAAAAAGCAAGTCGCACTTTGTTGTCGCGCCTCGTGACGTCGAGAGGTCGGAGAAGTTTCGTAACATGGTATAACGTGTACCGCGTGACAATCCCCGTCCACCGCCCCTGTTCACGAGCCAAGGATCTTCGTATTATGCTCGCAATAGCGTATTAGTAAATACGTAACCTATATCTGCATACATATATATATATATATATATATATATATATATATATATATGTATACAGGGTGTCCCTTTTATCTTTGCCACCCAAAATAACTCGATAATTATCGACGTCACGAAAAAACGTTCCAGACAAAAGTTGTACGGTGTGAAGGGGGTCATCAAATGCGACCAATGTTTTTTTATTTCGGTGGACGCGCTAACGCGCAGTGAAGGTCACCTCCACTTTTTTAAATGGAATGGCACATTCTTTTCAACCATCTAGTGGAGCACCTCAAGCCGCATAAAAAACATTAGGGGGTCAAAGCCGTTCAAGGTCATTCAAGGTCAGTATCGATGATATAAATCTAAATATGCGACCTTGAATGACCTTGAACGACTTTGACCGCCTAATGTTTTTTATGCGGCTTGAGGTGCTCCACAAGATGGTTGAAAAAATGTACCATTCCATTTAAAAAAGTGGAGGTCACCTTCACTGCGCGTTAGCGCCTCCGCCGAAATAAAAAAAAATTGGTCACATTGGATGGCCCCCTTCATACCGTGCTACTTTTGTCTGGAACATTTTTTTGTGACGTCGATAATTATCGAGTTATTTCGGGTGGCAGAGATAAGAGGGACACCCTGTATATGTGTATATATATATATATATATATATATATATATATGCAAGCGAGAACCGAGCCCGTTGTACGTTCGCCTTGCCGCCAATACATATACATACAAATAGTCATGTCTTTCGCGCTTTTACATTTCGAGAACCTTAATACGCGGTAATGATGGTCACGCGTCCATAAGAGGTCGCCACATAGCCCAAGGGTAAAGAACGAACACTTTTGTGGAGCTCTTGTCCACGAACAACGTGTTCGGCAAAAGAAAGACAGCGAAGCAGTGAGAGAGAGAGAGAGCAGATATTACGTGGGATTGCGTAACTCGAAGTAATTCGCTAATTTCACTCTCGGATGGAGGTCACCCCGTGCCCGTTCTTACGAGTAGAGCGACGATATATATATATAAGTAGGGCATAGAACGGACAAATGCGACAACCACAAGCTGATACTTTCTTAGCGACCGATATCAATAAGCTTATACCCGTAGGCAAATTTCCCGTTGATTAATTTTACTTATCAGGGACGTGCCGGTAACGTCAGGACACACGAACTCAAGGATGATCTTATAAGACTGTAATTTTATCAACGGGCGGTACAGTGAATCCAAACATTTAGGAATAACGTCCTTGTCCCGATGAATGCAATACTGAAGGGGTATACACTGCGACCTCTATTATCGGAACCTCTACGGATACAACAGCCCCCCCCCCCCACTATGCGCCGATTATCGATCGGTGTAGCGCATGGTGGAAGAAGCGCCAAGCCCCAGCGTGGGGCCCGAAGGATGCTATACTGCGTTCAACGAGAGAACGACCGAAATTCGTTCGATACGGTCAGATCTCGCCTAATGCGCCGCCCTCTTTACCCTCTCCACGTTGCCGAAACGGGCTCTTCACAAATCGTGCGCTGCTACGGTACTGAGCAGCAAGTCTCACTACCCCCACGCGACCCGCAGGCCGCTCAAAGCTGCGCGGCGCTGTGTCGTTCTCTCGTTGAACGCAGTATGGACATGAGGGCTGCTGCTATCAACTACGAGGGGGTGCTGCTATCAACTACGTCAGCTGTGCGGAGTCGGCTTGAGTGGACGGTGCACAACCTCCATTTTTACACTGAGAAAAAAAAAACCAATTGAATCAAAGAAATATATCGGTTGATCCAAATAAATGTGCTGCTGCAGAGTGTCACCGATATATGAGACTGTTTCATGCGATAAAATATTGAAAAATGTGATTGATTTAAATAACATATTATTTTATTTGAAAAAGCTCTTCTGTTCTCTGAATATCTACATTATCCGTCAAATAAAATGATATTCTATTGAAATAATTCTATATACAATCCGTAGATGTATTGGATGAAATAATTAAGCGGTTGCTACAAACATTTTTTATTTCGTACAAAAATATCATCAATAGAATTAATTATTTCTTTGCTACTTCGAAACGAATATGACATGGGACGTAAGTTTTTCAATTTGTTTTAAATCTTAAATAAAAAGTGAGCATTAGAATGTTCATCCACGATAATAGTGTAGAGAATATCGATATCCAATGGAATATCCATGGAGAGAATATCAGACATTCAACTGATTGAAACAGATACTACACTTTGATCTTAGCCACAGGCCAAGAAGCGATACTCTTTAGAGTTTCTCCAGCGTTTAAGTAGATTTTCAGTTCACGCTACGCTTACGAGAAACGAGCGCGCGTGCGGCCTCTAGCGGTTACTCCGAGAACTACGGGTTTCCTCACACCTATAATTTCGGTGGCGCTCGGCCATGATTTGGTTCAATTTTTTCAACCAAATGTGCAACAAGCAAATTTTACTTTCGCATAATTTTTTAACCAATTCAGACATTCGCTTGATACTTTTTCATCAAAATAAAATATTAATATTTTAACGAATAATGTACTTAAAATCAATATCGGATATGATGAAAACAATAAAATAACGTATTTACTCAATAGAAATTTTATTTGAATCAAACGAGCGAAATTCAATTTTTCTTGTGTACTCGAATCAACAGTATTCATGTTATGAATTGAAAGGGTTTTTTCGTTCGTTGCAGAAATTGCATTCAAAACTATATGATTTGTTCGCGATAATTTTTTAGATAGTTTCAATAATATATTGTTCTCGGCTAATAATATATCTTTCGAATGAAAAAAAACTTTCAATTGTATCATGTTATTGAAGTCAATAGCGTTTCGTTTGGATTAATAAATCCGATTATTTACACCAACAATTTTACAATTGAATCAACGAAATTTCATTCAATAACACGAATGATTTTTTTTTCTCAGTGTAGAAGTGCGATGCGGACCGATCCCGCCGCTGTGTCGATGATGGAGGTCGCAGTGTATTCAGTTATGCCATTTGTATCGTACTCATCCATAAAGTAAGTATGCATCCGAACTCAATCCATTTTCACTACTCCAAAGTCCAATAAGTCCTGTGTGTTTTCAATCGAGGAAGCTTATTTTCTTTCGTCGTTGGATTTGTCTTCTAACCAGCTATTTGTTGAGCAAATGAAAATAACATCGTCTCATATGGAATAATGCACGTTAATGCGAGACCGTGGACCTTCATTCGTAAATCTTTTGTAGGACGTGTCTTTTTATCTGGCTCTATTGCATTGGGGTGTGGAATTGAAAAAGACCCTTTGGAAAGGATTCCTCTTTCGTCATATTCCTTTAACATTCTCTCCACTCCTTTTCATACCCTACTTGACACGCCAACTTTTCCAGCCCTTCATCATGTTCTCTATACGCTCTCGGAATATAGTTAATTTCCACCACTAAGAGAAGGACATAAATCAAGCATCGAATGACGCCAAGTGAGTGAAAAATCTCCGTTGCGATGGGGGTGGCTGAAAAATGAAAAATTTCTTGGTGCACTTCGTCCCCTTGTCGTTTCACCCTACGAGTGACCTGGCGAATACTGATTTATATTGGTTTTTCATTTGTTCCCGTTCGATTTCGTTATGGCGGCGTACGTAAAGTACGTAAGGCAATTTGGGGGGGGGGGGGGGGTGGAGGCGGTACGGTATACGTACGGCGGAGGGGGAAGTTTTGCGTTACGTCATGATTTTAGAACTGCCAGAAATAGCAAAATTTCTGCATATTCAAGTTTTGAATCTAAAACTCGCGCGCAATATTACCGCGGAAAGGTGACAGCTTTCCATATCAAATGTCAGTTAAGCGGGGACGTCACTATGCAAGAACTTGCACAGTAGCATTCCCCCTTTCCCACTTTCACCGAGGGAAATTTGAAGAAAACATTTTTTTGTTTTTTACAATTCTTGAAAGTACTTATGTTCAAAAATACGTTGGCAACATTTTTAGTCACACGTTCGAAAATTGACGGAGTTACAGTCACTTAGGTCATATCGCCCGGGACGACATACTTTAATGTAAGTATCAATATTCTAGAAAAAACATAACTTAATATCAAGAAAAACGGAACGAAAACTTTGAACGCGTTTTTCACAAAACTACTTTTTTCGACCTCGTCCCAGCGAATACTCAAAAACCTGACAACCGATTTTCAATTTTTGTAATCGCAGTCACTAAGGTTGTATGTAGCCGATTTTTGAAATTCTGGTAATTACTATTTTTAAAGACTGCTTGAATAAAAAAAGGGCCTTGAAAATGAAGAAAAAAGCCTGAACCGGCGGCATTTAAAAAAAAAACAAAATAAAAAAATGGTTACGTATAACGATAGTTACATTTGTTCGCAGTTATCAATAATTTGTTTACCTCTTATATACAGATAACCTTTTATAAAGTTATCGATGGGACAAAGAAGCGAATTTTTTTTTTCGTAGTCACATCAAGGCATATTTCTCGGTTAATTTTAAAGATTTTTTTTCATACAAATCGATATAAAACTAGATGAATATATACTTAAAGCGGGATATATATTTAGACGAAAACAAATTAGCAATGTCGAGGGATTTTTCTAACTAAGAAATAATTATTCTACAATTATCAAACTTTAGGTATACTTTAATAGTATATTTAAATATACAAAACAATTTTTTTTAATCAATTCATCATCTAAATGGCGGAGCTGTGGCAGAGTTCTACAGCAAGGTCGCCGCGGGAGTTGCGAATCGGCGTGTAGTCTAGCTTCCCGTAGACTTTGATTTGCAAAAAAGTTCAAAAATTTTTTCAGTTAGAACATGTATAGTTTCTATGTGACGGTCATTGAAATCAAGGAAATGGCACGTATTTACAAAAAAATCAATCTTTATCGGAACATTTATGCAAAATGTGGATGAAAAAAGTCGTTTTTTTTCCCAATTTTTCAAAAACAATTCTCGTCGAGTAGAAGGTACCAATATTATCAATATTTCTACCGAGTTTCAACTCAATTGACTTCATAGTTTTTGAGTAATCCTGCACGCCAACTTCGATAATGCAGTTTTGAGAAAAATGCGTTTGAATATTTAGTTCTATCGTTTGAAGAAGAAAAAAAATTAATCGATTTTTTGATCGTTGTAAATGTATATCCCGCCTTAATGAAATGGGTATAAACCCGATCCTTTCATAATTAGTTATGTCGATGAAAAAAGTCGAAAATATTGACGACAAAGCACCCGTTACGTAACGGAATAGAGGAGGGGGCAGCCAGGCGTTACGGTCCTGGTACTTGGCGGGTGGGGGAGGGGGGGGGGGTCTAAAATTGGATAATTTGGCGTTACGTAATTTGTGTACGACCTCTATGGCGACACATATGTGCGGTGCACATAAACGGCAGAGCAATTTTGCCATCGTTTTCTTTAGAAAAATTGCATAATATCCATAAAGACATGCGTTTCTGTTTGATCGAACGTCCATTCGTTCCCACGTTTGATTTCACGTCACGCAAGAGTTATGACTTTCCCGTTTCCCCATCGCTCTTATATTACCGTCCCCATCGCGGGGTTTCCTTTTTCTACCCTCCCTCACGATTCTTTTGCCGGGAGATAATTTTTTAAGCTCACCCCTATCAGCTCGACGTTCTACAGGCCCTCGCCCACGTAACGCTCGAGTCAAAGTCACTCGATTCCTTTCCATGAGGCTCGGGTTTCAAGCGTCGGCGAGAATTTCAATTGGAAAGTGTATCGATCGATAAGAGCGACGGGGAAAAAAGCAAAAAAAAAAGACGCAATAAAAAACAGCTAGCCCCTCTCGATACTTCTCGTGATCGATTAGCATAATTAAATTTCGCCCGCAACTCCACCGCCGTTCTCGAGTAACGAGAGATTCCAATCAGCCAATTACGATGTAAATAAATTTTCATCGATGCGGCGAGAAAGAAAAAATCCTTGTGATCTCGCCGTGCAATCAGATCCCGGCGAACTTCGAAATTTCAGCGAAATTTTCCGAATAACGCAGGTTAGACCGGACCCTCGGATGACCTTTTCCAAACCCCACGCTCTCCTTGAATCTCGATTAAAAGTCTTGCCCTAACGAGAAGATACTTCGGCGAGAAAAAGAAAGAGTCGACGTTGCAAAAGTTAAAGTGCGAGACTTTTTGCCGAAAACGTCTCGCGCCGAATGAGAAGATCGTAGCCGCGCAGATACGAAAAAATGGGCCCCCATCAGCGAACTACGATAGTCGGTTGTTATAATCGAGTTAGCTTCGCCCTTGTAATTTTCCTAACGGGAAGTACGTAGATACGCTGTCGAGGTGATGAGGAAGAAAAGGCTGCAACTTGCGTCCTTTGACCGACCACATTCCGTTGAACTTGAGCCCATCTGTTCGCCATAAGCGGATATACTTCTATTTGCCCAGGATTGCAGAGAAATACTCTAGGCGAATATACGTGAAAAAACTTGGTAATTTTTCTCAAAAGTTTCTCGAAAATGGAATGAGGTCCTTATTGGAACCAAGTTTTGCAAAGTCAAGGGAGAAGAGAGATCTCTTGGGTGGAACGAGATCAGTGAGAGCACATATATGCATGGGCCGTGTGGCGTCGGATGTCTGTTTCCTTGGTACGATTCACCTACATGTATGCACGTATCATATACAGGGTGTCCCTCTTATCTCTTCCACCCGAAATAACTCGGTAATTATCGACGTCACAAAAAAATGTTCCAGTCAAAAGTTGTACGGTGTGAAGGGGGCCATCAAATGCAACCAATTTTTTTTTTATTCCCGTGGAGGCGCTGACGCACAGTGAAGGTCACCTCTACTTCTTTGAATGGCATGCTACATTTTTTTCAACCATCTTGTGGAGCACCTCAAGCCGCATAAAAAACATTGGGGGGTCAAAGTCGTTCGAGGTCATTCAAGGTCAGTATCGATGATACAAATCTAAATGGGTGACCTTGAATGACCTTGAACGACATTGACCCCCCAATGTTTTTTATGCGGCTTGAGGTGCCCCACAATATGGTTGAAAAAAAATGTACCATTCCATTAAAAAAAGTGGAGGTGACCTTCACTGTGCGTCAGCGCCTCTAGCGGAATAAAAAAAATTGGTTGCATTTGATGGCCCCGGTCACACCGTACGACTTTTGTCTGGAACATTTTTTTGCGACGTCGATAATTACCGAGTTATTTCGGGTGGCAGAGATGAGAGGGACACCCTGTATATATACACACCGGGGCGAAGTGATGTAAAGTTTGAAACGTCGTTTCGTTCGTGGTTATACAGCATACCATCTAGCCAACGAGAAACTAGAACATCCCTTGTTGAACGATCCCATCATCGTTGGTTACAGTACTTCCACTTCGAAGCTTCGACACCGAACTTTCTATATGAAAGGCCTTTTGTTCCTGTTCAGTTTTGTCTCCTTTTCACGGAACACAATCACGCGCGGGCGCTCTTAGAGTCCAAGCTTTTCGAAAATGCGAAAAAAAAGAGTCTTCGGAGGCCATCATCGCGACGAAAGAGCAATGACGCGACTTCCCGAAAGAAATTTTGGTAGAGTCAGATTCAGGATGCGTCCAGGTTGGTTGAGATGGTAGGGCACTTGTAAGGCAACGCGATAGCACCTTGCTAGGAAGTGTAATGTTGTGTCACATATGGGCCTAATCTGCTTGCCTGATCAGACGGTTATCTGGTTGCCTGACCAGGCGTTTATGAAGTTGCCTGATCAAGTCATTATGATACTGCCTTACTCAGCTAGTTGGCGTACATGCTCGTACACCTACACACTATACAATGTCCCCCGTAGAAATTCTGATAGGGTCCGATTCAGGTCGCGTTCAGGCTGCCCGACTGCCCTGGTAGGGCACTCAAAGGGCAACCCGATAGCGCCCTGCTAGGAAGTGTTACGTTGTGTCACATATCGGGCTTATCTGGTTGCCTGAACAGGCGTTTATGGGGTTGCCTGGTCATTATAATACTGCCTCACTTCAAGAATTAAGTCGTCGAATTAAGCAGTCGAATTAAAATTCCGGTATGGAATATAGGAGGTTACGTGCATATATGGAATGCTGAGGCAGTTATGAGGCAAGTCTCAATAGGGTCTGGTCCGTAGCCGTTTTTTTATTTAGTATTTTTGAAGCCTCCGAATATAAGTAAAAATTACGCCAAAATTGCACTTTTTTTAACGCCCGCCATTTTGGGGATTGTTTCTAGCGAAAAACGGCTACATGCAACGACAACTACATTCATATAGATTACAAAACTCTTTTATTTTTCAGACCCATCATTGTCACGTGATCGATCCGGCCGTTGGATCACATTTTTCATACCGAGGCTCTATTATACCTCAACAACGTTGTTAATTACTAATTTTTTTAAATAAAAATTTACTTGAAAGTTCAATGTATGCCTAAGGGGTCTTTTCACTTTAGACGCTAAAAAAATGTTATTTTCATGATTTTTTTGATACGTTTGTATTATAGATATTGATATAAAAGTTGTTAAACTTAATAAATACACTTGCGAAATATATTTTTTTTCTTCAAATTATTTATTTACGTCACTATTTATAGACGAAAATGGTAGTTAAAAAAATATCCTGAAAAAATGGTAGGTCTGCGCTGTTGATGAAATCTCGGAGATGGATCATCCGAAACAAAAAAATCAAACGGTTTTAGATTCGGTATGTTAAATAGCGCATATCATACGATTTTTGTATATGCAAAAATAACAAAATGGCGGACATTTTCCGAAAGAACATAAAAAAAACGTGTTTTTCGCCGTTTTTGGGAAAAATAAACATAGTAAATGTCAAAATTTCAAAAAAACCTTGATATGCGCTATGGCTACAGTTGTAAAGGTTATGTGGTTAAAAGTTCATAAGGATTGGTTCAGTAGTTTCGAAGATTTTATCAACAAGCAGTCAAAAAACGTTGTTTCGCGAAAAACGCATTTAAAGTTTGTTTAAGTTGCATAAATACATAAAAAATATTTTTAATGTATTTCGAAAGTGTATTTGTTAAGTGTATCAACTTTTATATCAATATCTATAATACAAACCGTTAAAAAAATTCATGAAAAAAGCCTTTTTTAGCGTCTAAAGTGAGAAGACCCCTTAATAAGATGTCGTTTTTTTTTCAAATCCCAAAAAAACTAATCTAGCAGACGAAAAAAAATCGAACAAACGACCTTTTTCGGCCGGTCGCAGGGTGTTGTCATCCCTGAGTACGTGGGGTGCGATCGGGGCGAAGTCAGGATGACCATATCAAGGGTATCAAATTCTGACAACGCCCTGATCCTGATCAGGCAAACCTTGAGATATTCCTCCGCGGTACGTGCGAGAACCCATAAAACGTAAGTGAATCCGTAGCGGAGACTAAACACTTCGCAAGTCGTATGTAGAACGATTAAAGCCCCCACTTCCGGTCGATGTAAAATAGTCCAGCGCGAGAAACGATGCTCAGTCATCCCTGAAAATAAAGCGGTCTCGTATCGCGCTCCCGTCGTATCGCGGTTCGCATCCTAGCGTTCCCGCTTGTGACCCGTCTGCGCTTTCCCGCCCGCAAGGAGACAAGCGTCGGGGGAAAAAGGAAGAGAAAGACGAAAGCGACGGAGATTCCTCGAGACGAGATGCTGTATAATGTCAGGATTCAGTTTCTCTCTATGTCCATCACACTCGCACTCCCGCGCCGCTCGAGCATTTTCGTCGCTTCCCGTTTCACGTTTCTCTTGCCTCCCACCATAGGGGACGAGGGGTGGGGGGGATGAGAACGAGCGAACTGAATACGGTAGTTCCTTCCAGCATCGTTCTCGCGGTCCGACAGCGCAGCGCGGGGGTGGCCGTCTCGAGAATAGCGAATAACTGCGAGACAGAGAGACACCGAATTAGCAGTTGGTGGACATGCGTATGTGGAAACAGTGCGAGAGGGCGTAAGAGTGATTCCGCACACGGTGCGTGCTACGCGTACACTCAAAAGCTGAGTGTATCTCGCAGCTGTGTTTCTCTTTCTCTCTCTCTTTCTCGCTCCTTCACGTCTTGCGGCCCCGAATCTTTTGACACGCATACTTACCGCTCTTCGGCTCTCTCTCTCTCTCTTTCTCTCTCTTATTCTTAGCGTTTT
>OY723389.1:28641185-28668427 GCA_963210295.1 Ophion ellenae | reverse complement strand
TTTGGGTTACACAAACACATACATTTTTTTAAAATGTATTTCGACAGTTTATTTTTCAAGTGTAACAACTTTTGTATCAATATCTATAATATAAACATTTATTAAAGTGAGAAGACCCCTTAAGAGTGTACATGCAGCGGGAGAGAGCGTAAGCCACGTGGTGCTGATCTGTAATTTTATCACCTATATACGAAGTCCTCCAAATTATAGCCTGATTACTCCCGCCGAATAGCTGTTTTACCCGCGCGGAGGTAAGTCCCCCTAGGTTCGGAACCCTAGGGGTAGGGTGTTAAGGCCGGAGCCTGAATTAGAAGGTCCAAAAAATCGTTTTATTTAAATTGCTTAAGGCGGTCCTCTAGTTTCTCGGGTCGAAAAAATCGATTTTTTTTTCATAAATCACATCTACAACATGTGTAGAAAATGTGTGCCAAAGGATTTTTCGATATTCGAAGTGGTTCACAAGTTACTGCCCTGGAACGGAGCAGGTATACGGAGCGCGCGCCGGGAGCGCGAACTTTCAAACGCGTTTTTCTCGAAACACCACTTTTCATAATAAGCCATTTCAAACATAAGCCAGCGATTGAACTAGGATTATCATGATTGCTTCGATAGTTTTTTTTTGTACGAGCGAAAAACTTAAGAAAAAATGAGTAAAAAATAGAATGTAATTTTCAAAAGTGTATAAAAAAGTCAATTTTTGTAATTTAGAATTCACTCTAGTTCAATCGCTAGTCTTAAATATGAAGATTAAAATGCCGTTTGGTTTTTTGATTTCAGATAAGCAGAACAGCCGCAATCTTGGTCACCGTCAAGCACCTCTTTTACTTGATGTCTTCCTGTCGGCCACTATAACGTTTATTCTATTATATATTTTGACTTCAAAAAATTCGTAAAGCTTATTTAAATGTTAATAAAGATTATGCAAAAACAATGAGATTGATTATTTCGATGCTTTGCCCGTAAAAAATTATTGAAAAAGCCATAAAAAAACAGCCGAGAAACTAGAGTACCGCGTTAAATCGATAGATAAACCATCCAAGAATATACTTACAAAGTTACAGAGGCCAATTCTAAATATTTTCGTAAATACAAGGCCAAAAGCAGATAAGCGATTAATATTTAATATTGATATTTCCTCCTATTGAAAACTTTGAAGCGCGTTTTCTCCAGTTTTCATCTTCACGATTTTTCCAAATTGGCGGGCGTGATAGCAAAAAAACTAAACGACCTATTGAATCAAACCAAAGTTTATTTTCTTCAGTATGAAAATCTCTTCTAAGTGAATTAAAAAAGTCGTTGAAAAAGTCTCTTTAAATCATTTTTATGGTACGTTAATGTGTTTTTTTAAACACATTTTTTTCAAACATGAGAAAAGTTATAATTTCACGATTTTTTCAGCTCTTTCTTAATTCACCGAAAAGAAAAATATATGACAATTGAAAGTTTTATTGGTTTTTTCGTTTCCGTCGGGAATAACGAGCTGCATCTTTCCCGCCGATTGAGGACTGCAGTGGCAAGACGCACATTGAATAGGCTGATAAATCTGCAGTAATTTATTGTTTCATGTTGAAATATTTTTTTTATACATTTCAAATATACATAAAAAGATACCTCAATGTTTGCTGGGCTCACTTGTTTCTTTCCTTAAAAAAAAATCCCGAAAAAAACCTTTTCTGGACCTTCTAATTCAGGCTCCCGCCTTAAGTTTTATTTGCGATAAAGATTTTGCGAAAATCCCAAAAATTGACCGCGTTGTAGGTGATGAAAAGTTGTAGGTAGATGAAATGGTGTAGCGAAGTTGTGCTTAAGATGGCATACTTTTTCTTTTACGATAAATATTCAAATAAGTGACGTCGTATGAAAGTAAAGTCAAGCGTATATTCACGAAGGTTTATTATTATATTCAAATAAAATCAGTCTTAGGTCATTGCTTAGGAAATTACTTAAAAAAACAAAATAGAAAAAACCACATTTAGATCGACGGGTGTGAGACGACATACATCAGTCTAAGATGGAATATGTAGGTCATCTTACACCCGTCGGCCGAATTATGCTCAGACACATTAATTTCCGGGTTGAAGGTTGGTTTGTAGCGACCAGGATTTAGTGAAATATTATTATGGTGGCGACGACGTGTTGCCTGTGGCACGGAGGAATATTTGGACGCTAAAAACCAACCCATTCGATTCTCCTTTGCTTCTACAATGGCCTTGGTCATATGTTCTTGTGACCAGCTCTTGCGTGTCGAGGTTCGTTGATAATGGCCAAGCATTCTATAACGATAAGCCAAAAAATCTGAATTTATATCCGGTTTTATTCGCAGCAGGGTAAGATGACATAGTGTACCATCTTACACCGACATCTGGTGTGTCAACTTACCCATAAGTGAATGCAGACTGTGTTCATTTGTTGTGACAAAAGCTTTGGAGGTAGAATATTCGTCCAGTATTTGTGGAGTACAATGAGCCTAGATTTGTGGAGCAGTATTTGTGGAGTACAATGAGCCTAGATTATGAATAAATTAGTTCAACTGGAAAATATCTTATCTGATGGGTATTTTTAGCATCATATAATAATGTTAGTTTTTTTGCATTTAAAAATCACGAAAGTATTTACTACGTGACAGCTCACATTCACGGGTTATATACAGTTAAAATTCTCGTAAAATCGATTGTTTTATTTATTTTTTTCGTAATGTACATATATTTAAGTGCACACACAGAAAATGTCTTGTCAATCCGGCGAATATTCTCGAAGTTACACGCACATTTGTAATGCCATGTCAGAGCATTCGAAAGTGCTTTTTGAAACTTTAAACGTGTTTTTTCTCAAAACTGTGTGTTTTAAAGTCGGTGAGCAAGATTTCTCGAAAACGGCTGAACCGATCAGGCTCAAATTTTAACACAATATTTTCGAGGATATTTTTTCGTAAGTAGGTTTAGTAAGTAAGTAAGTAAGTTTAGTAAGTTTAGTAAGTTTAGTAAGTAAGGGATCGTCCATTAATGACGTGAGTTTTTTTGGCCACTTTTTGAGGCCCCCCCTCCCCCATGGTGATATGTGGTGAGGTTTCTGTTATCCAAATCCTCCCCCCCCCCTATTTAAGCCTCACGTAAATTATGGACGACCCCACATCACCATGGGGGAGGTGGGGGGCTCACAAAGTGGCCGAAAAACCTCACGTGATTAATGGACGATCCCTAAGTAAGTAGTAGTAAGTTTTTCTCACCGATAAATATTTTCCATTTTATAAACAATTTGAGGCTTACATTTTTGTCAAAAATCGCTTTCTTTTTGTTTTGAGAAGCCGCCATTTTGTCAAAAATTATTATTTTGCTTATACCTTTGATCAATTACAAGATAATCCATTATACGAACGAAATGTTTTTGGTTTTTCCATTTTAGATGATCCAGTCCAGAGATATCGTGCTCACCGCAAGACGGCTTTTTTTAGAGGTGCTCCCGGAGATTAGCTATAGCAGCTTTCAGAAGAATTATTTTTACAAATAAAAAAATGTTAAAATACAGTTAAAAGTTAGCATAATATGTGTACAAATTTTTACGTTAATAGATTTAAACGTCTTCTCAAGAAAAATTCTTGAAAAATCGATATTTTCGGGCCTCCTGACTGTACATAACCCCTTCACTGACGGCTACACTAGATTTCGCTACAAGCGACACTTATTGGCCGACCATAAAACGTCATAGTTACTCGTATAGCACGGACTTTAAAAAAAGACGTTGAGGATGTCATCTTATCTGACTATGTAATTTTAAGACCAACTCCCCTACGTCGTTCTCACAAGGAACAGCACTGTGATGTCCGCCTTCGATTTTGTTGAAACTCGTGTACCTATATGGTGCTTTGGTTCTGCATACAAAACGTGTCTGCTGAAATATTTCTGCAAACTCCAATTTGACGATTAGGGTTCGGGACATTCGCGAAAATCGATGGTTCGGCTTGGAAATTACGACAAACATCGAAAAATAATCGTAGCCCGACGAACCGAGCGACAGCTTTTGAAAGAATCAATTGCGACGAGAATGCGCCAAAAGCGGAGTATCAAATCGAAACGGAAGAGAAATGAGCGGTAATTGAGCGAAGACGCTTACTTTTGCCCGAGATTCCAAAAATATTTGTACTTTTGAGACTTTATTTCTAATTTTGATTTTTATTTCCTGAGTTCCAGTGTATACCCTTATGGGTTTTTACGTATTACCCTTCCCAATTGAATCCTTGTCTATCGCTCCCTGCCCGCACATTACTAATCTAACCTAACTTCCGTTGCGTCCGCAGCCGTCTTAAGCCGACGCGATCTCGCCGACCAGGAACTCGCCGACTATTTTTTTGTAAAACTGAAATTGTGCAATTTTGGCAAAATTTTGAGTTTGGTTGTTTGTTTGGGTTTGTCCTCTCTCTCTTTGCAGGTCGGCGAGTTTAATGGTCGGCCAGTTAAGGTAGTTCCTCTGCGAAAATCTCAACCAAAAGTTTACATACCATGTTCATGTTTAAAAGATTGATAATTGGTTTAATTAGTAATGAATAAAATTAAAAACTACGCAATATTGACTCGGTACTAGTAGATAATACGATGGATATCATTTATTGCCGTAAAATATATTTTGTATTGTGTTTTTGATCGACCATTGCCAGTAAACTTTTTGCCGGGACTGTCCAGGCTTTGCCCCAATTGTTTTTTTTTCCAGGCTTTGCCAGGCTTTGCACCAAAATTGTGAAGGCTCCTCACGGTTATATCTTGGAAACTAGATGGTGAATCATTCTCATTTTTTTTTCACACTATTCGTGATATCTTACTGTAGCTTATCCTCGTTTTTCATCAATTTCTTAATTTTAGTTTTGACGGTAGAATTAATGATGCTCTGTTTGCCCATCATAACCCATTTGTTGCGTGTAAACCAAGCCAACTTTAAGTGTAAATATCTCAGGTTTGGGTTGGTCAAACTTATTCAAATTGCACAGATGTTTGGATAATGTATTAAATAACGTATATGTCAAATTTCAACCATTTCTTAATTTAACTCTTCTGTGGAGGTACTACCTTAAGGGGTCAAATGCAGTCAGAATTTCTTGAAGTTGAAGTTGAAACATGAAAACAATTTCTTGAAGTATGATGTTTCGAAAATATTACCTGAAAATTTCAAGTAAATCCTATGAATAGTTTCCGGGATATCCCGCAATTAGTGAAGGGGCGTAGGGTCCCCATGGCAGGTAGCGGCTGACGAACGCGCAAACGATAATACCCGGGAAGGCAGAATGCTTCGAAGACAACAACGAATTGATATTTTGGAAGCTTCCACATCGGCAGAAGCCCTATTGTATGGGCCAGGAATTGATGATTCGATGTGAGTAATTTTTAATTAGTATTTCTATCCATAAATCAAGTGTAAAATTGGAAAACTCCTTCAGAAATTTTCAAAAATTTATCACTCAAAAACTATGAACTTTAGCAAAATTTTATAAAGAATACTTTCGTTTTAAAATTGCCCAAAATATTTTTAAATTTTAGTAGACTTACAAGGAACCTTGGTGTCCTCCGCCGATTTTGTTGAATCTTTTTTATGTGGAAGAGTATCAAAAACTAGGGGACATTTTTTTATCGGCGGAAAAACGGTTTTAAGGGGTGAAACGCACCCTCAAAAATGGGGTCGTTTTTCGTTTTTCGTCCATAACGTTTTAACGGTACGATACGACACGGTACGGCGACATTTTTAACGCTACGGTACGACATGTAAAAAATTTCAAATTGCAACAATGTTTATTTTTTTGTGTACTATACATTGAGGATGAAAACGATAACGTTATCGATGAGAATCGAAAAACATCCCTATTTTCGAGGGTGCGTTTCGCCCCTTGAAACCGTTTTCCGCCGATAAAAAAAAATACGTGTCTCTTAGTTTTTGATACTCTTCCACATAAAAAAGTTTCAACAAAATCGAAGGAGGACACCAAAGTGATGTTTCTTGTTAGAGAATGCCACTTGATTCATCTCGACATCTCGATTATTCTTTCCGGAAAGTGCACTTGAAAAATGGCAAAAAAAGGCGAACGTGTGTATGCACAAATTTGCGAAAATCGATGGTGCGACTTTGGAATTCTTTAAAAAAAAAAAGAAACATCATCATAGCTCAACGAATAAAGCGGCGTTTTAGAGAGAAAACGACTACGAAGAGAATTCCCGCAGAGCGGAGTTCCAAATCGTTCGAGTGCAGACACTTATTTTTGGCTGAGATGCAAAAAGATTTGAATTCTAAATAAATATTTTCATTCAAATAAATATTTTCATTTAAATAAATATTTATTCAAATAAATATTTTCATTTAAATAAATATTTTCATTCAAATAAATATTTTCATTCAAATAAATATTTTTATAAGCCCCTTAGATATATTTTGACCACCTGAATACGAATTCATCATTCATTTCCCCCCCGAAAAATATTCCTTCAGCATAGGTATCATTTTCGTATAAAAATCATCAAAAAAAAACCTGATTACGAATTTACAGATCGCGTAGACGACAACACGATCTAAAAATATTGCTATCTTAACTATTGCAATTATTGCAATCTTAGGTTGACACGTTTTAATTCATGGCCTTCGAATAACGGACCTGGACAACAGGAAGCGAATTATCCATAATGTTCCGGCGAAGCCCGACTCAGGCATCGGAAACAAATTCTTCAGTCTTTTGTGAAAAAAAGGTGCGAATAAACACAGGCGGACGAATGCGTTATATCCGGTTCCCGTCTCAATTATGCGGCTTACGGCACGAAAACATTTTACTAGATAAAAATCAGTATCTATATATAAATACACGAAACGGCGAGGTCGAGTGGGATGTGACGTTTGTATTTTTACTTGCGATGGTAATGGACATTAAATTACACCGCAGCGTGTTATCTCCCGCCAGGACGCATTACCGCGGCATTCGTCAACAGATCCGCACTGAGCCTTTTGTTTATTACTTTGCGAGAAAAAATCCACGACGCTGACGTAATCATTATTTTTCGAAGCTCGGGTCTTATAATGACAGGCGATTCCATCAATTCGCCGCTATCAGTCGCTGATAACATTCCTTCGAAAATCGAAATTGTTTGTTTATAACTGAGATCTTCGTATTTACGTGTAGCAGAATTCGCAGAATACTTTTCGATAAGCAAAATGACCACAATCAAACGCCCATGTCACAGACACGTAAATCAAGGCAGGGTTGAAATAAGGTAATGCAAGGAACCCACAGTGCATTTAAGGGCTTACACCTGAATGAATCCTTCGACTGCACACTTCCCCTACGAACCTCTGACTGCATATGGGGTCGATCTGACCCCAGACGTGATTCTGATGGTTGTATTTCTGTAAACATGCATTTTCTTTTGCAGATACGTTTTTTGTAGTCAATGATCCTTATTTTATGGCACAACATTTATTTTTTTGAGAAAAACGAAGTACCGAAACATTCGTTCAAAGTGGGAGATGCGTTGAAAAATACGTACTTGCATGAAAAGGATCGTAATTGTTTTCTTTCAAAAATAAAAAAAAAATCCTTTGAGGTTTTTAAATAGGAGGATTCGTAGATACGAAAAAAAAGACAATGTCGACTTTCCAAAAAGTATATTTATTCGGCGGTTTGAATTTGAGAATTTTTGGAATAGTGAATAATGAAAAAAATTGACTCCTTCGGCAAATTAATTGTTGAAAATGTATATTTTCCGCATTTTGTACTTTAATTACTTATTATTATTCACATTTACCGCAATCGATGCATAAGTACATTCGGTGCTCGTTGCACCTAGCCCTCCTGCATAACGGACCCTTGCTTTTAATTTTATGATCGGAATTCTAAATATATAATTCACTATAGTAACGCAAAATAAAAAATATCTATGAGCATTTCCTACCGTAAGTCACTTACTAAATGTCACAAAAAAAAATGCTTTCACTTTCACCGCACTACTGCATAAGCGGGGTCGATTCGACCCCAGGCCCTTTTTCGACAGCTGTCCTCAGTACACGGGCAGGATGTAGAATGGGGGCCAGTTGAAAAAACAAGCACAGTCAGTTGAAAAAATGTGGGGTCAAAACGACCCAGTGTGCAGTCGAAGGGTTAAATTTCTGAAATTTTCGATTTTTGGTTTCCGACGGTTTCTCAAAATAAAACATATCGAAAATATTTTCTGATAATTTTAAGTCGATATGTTGACAATTGAGGGAGTTAGGCCGGGTTGACACTATGCGGGTCTACCATTTTTGACGCATCTATAGTGTAATATCAGTCTTAAGGGGGGATTGTCGTTTTTTTTCGCAAAATTTACCGCATTTTGGGAATTTTTTTGTGAAAAAAGTATACAACGGAAAACTTGTGAAACTTGGCATATAGCTTTATTGATCTGTTTACTACATACAAAAAATTTTTTAAACAATTTCATCAAAAAATCCGCCTCCCACCCCCCTCGACGCGCGATGGTCCTTTTTTGATGGTGTGCACGATTTCTCAAAAACTATTCAACCGATTGCCTTCAAATTTGGACAGAATGCTCAGCTGACATCCTTTTATCGTTTGATGAAGCAAAAAAGCAATACGTTTAATAGTTTTTTATTTATAACAAAAAATCGATCAATTTTTTTCGAAAAATCGATACTTCAAGTTCAAAACGTCACCAAATCGTCAATTTTTTTTTCCCTTCATCGAACGATAGCTATATGTGTCTAAAGTAAAATGCTTTTTGGGTTTTTGTTGCAGGATGAACGTGAAGGCTGTAATCGTGCACACCATCAAAAAAGGACCATCGCGCGTCGAGGGGGGTGGGAGGCGGATTTTTTGATGAAATTGTTTAAACATTTTTTTGTATGTAGTAAACAGATCAATAAAACTATATGCCAAGTTTCACAAGTTTTCCGTTGTATACTTTCTTCACAAAAAAATTCCCAAAAAGCGGTAAATTTTGCGAAAAAAAAGACAATCCCCCCTTAAACTATCCCTCAAAAACGCTCCGGTAGAACTGCATATTGTGGCCCCAGGCTGATGGGTGTTTATAGGGAGGTTCCTCGAACCGGCGAACTTTAAACGTTTTTTTTTTAATGACTTCAAAATCGTTGACCATGATATCTGGAAAATCACCGCACTGATCAACTTCAAATTTTACAAGCTTCTTTTACACATCCAAAAGCAGTGCTCGAACGAAGACATTTTCTTATTCGATCCCTAGTTTTTTTTTTATCAACGAAAATAGGGCGTTTTTTCGCCGAATTCGATACTTTCACTTTGGACTACGGCCATTTTTTTCACAAATCAATACTTTATGAGATACTTCGTCCAAGTACTAGATCATTTCATGCAAAAACTAAATGCGTTTGATTTTCTAATTTCGGAAGTTTTTTTTCCCGAGCAACAGTGGTCACCGCGAAGGAAATTGTAATAGATACTCAAAACCATACCCTTTAATATAGAAAAAAAAAATCTTTTAAAAAATTCACACGTTTTCCCAGAAAAAATTACGAAAATTCCGGCTTTTTTTTGGCTACGAGCTGGGTGGAACCCGTTAAATCACCAGACAAATTGACTGTTCGCAGTGACTTGGGTCGTTACAGAAATTGTACCATTACGAAAAAAATTCGATGCATTATTATAACGTTAATTATAACATTATAACATTATTAAAAATTTGATGCATGATTATATAACGTTACTCGTCACTTAGTTTGTTTTGAGGCGGGATATACATTTACAACGATAAAAAAATCGATTAATTTTTTCTTCTTCTTTAACCCTTCGAGTGCACACCTCCGCCGCCAACATAAAAGTACATCGTGGGTCAATCTGGCCAAAGGCGTTTTTCAAATCGTTGTATTCCGGTAAATATGCATTTTTTTCGTAGAGACGTTTTTTGTAGTAAATTATCCATCTTTTATGGCCCTGAATTAATTTTTTTGACGAAAACGAAAATTAAATGCCAAAACATTCGTTCAAAGTGGGGACCCGCGTTTTGCGATACAATCGGTACCTAACCGCTCGGATTTAGAGCGGGCGTGAACTTCAAACGCATTTTTCTCAAAACGGCATTATCGAAATTGGCGTGCAGGATTACTCAAAAACTATTAAGCCGATTGAGTTGAAACTTGGTCGAAATATTGATAACATCGGTACCTTCTACTTGACGAAAATTGTTTTTGAAAAATTGAAAAAAAAACGGCTTTTTTAACCCACATTTTACAAAAATGTTGCGTAAAGTGTTGATTTTTTTTTGTAAATGCGTGCCATTTTCTCAAATTTGCATTTTATTAATTTTAATTACCGTCACATAGAAACTATACATGTTCTAACTGAAAAAATGTTTGAACTTTTTTGCAAATCAAAGTCTACGGGAAGCTATAGACTGCACGCCCATTCGCAACTCCCGCGGCCATTTTGATAATGAATTAATTTTTAAAAAATGGTTCGTATACTTAAATATACTATAAAGTGTACCTAAAGTTTGATAATTGTAGTATACCATTATCGCGTTGAATACAATTAATACGTGAATAACACTCGCTGTATGTTTACCAGGTTTTTGAAATATGACATATATGTCATATGTATTGGAGCCTTGGAGTGCTCCACACTCTTCAATCGATTATTAACTAAAAAAAATAAAAATAGCTGTTACTTCACGGTGTTTAGGAATCCCATAATATAAAAAATACCAAAAAACCGTTTTTCGTATTCACAATTCGGGGAAATTCTTAAAAATAAAATAACGAGTTTTTTTCCTTAAGAAAAAAAAATATTTTTGCATATTTTGCCCTGAAACGGACGTTCGACTTGCTCAATAAAATCTAAATGATTTTTTTTTCTCGAAGGCTAGAAAAAGACGCACATTTTCGTTTTTTACGAATGTAAATACGTCAAATCCTGCCAAAGATACAGCCATTTAAATGGAAAAATATTAAAAAATGGTAATCAACGAGAAAAAACGTCAGAATTTTTTTAAAAATGTCGACACTCGGTGATTATTTTTGAATAAAGTCACTCGATTTTTCAAAATTATTTGTGGATTTTTTTTTACTTGCTGAAGTGACGTGGAATGCCTTACCTAAAGTTTGATAATAGTAGAATAATCATTTCTTAATTTAAAAAATCCCTCAATATTAATTTTTTTTCCTGATTAAATGTATATTCCGCCTTACGCCTGGATGCAAAAATTAAGATCGATTCGGTAACCGGATGAAGAAGTATAACACACTTTGCTTTATACGCGTTTTTTTAGGACCTTATTTTACTTTTAGATATGATAAGGAAAACATAATGGAAAAAATGGTACAGTATGTAGTAGATGACTTGTGTGGATGATTTATGTATGAAAAAAAATTGTTAGGAAATTTCACATTCACTACATAATTGTAGTATAATTAATTTAAACGTACCAAAGTTCTGCTTATTTCCTCGTTACGCTCTCCCACGCATTCTTGCCAAACGGCATGGCGATGCTGTACACAGTTGAGTGGTTGTCAAATTGCGACAGTCGTGCGGCTCATTCACTCTCAAGAGTTTTGCCCTAATACAGTTAAATATTAACTGACGAAGGTGCAATAATGATAAAAGAAAAACTATTTTTTACGCGAACTTGGGGACCGACTGTACTTTACATCTAGAGGCTACTTATCCTGGACTTGTATGCTCCATACATCAGTCAAAGATTTTCAATATTTTTAATCAATAATTTCATTCTCTGTATTCTCTTCCCTGGGCCATAACAATATATATATATTTCGACTCTCGAAGTGCAAAAAATGTCCACTAAAAAAAAATAACCAGAGAAACGACGTTAACAGTGGATTGCCGAGCACCGGATCCACTTTGGTGCACTTGTTGCGTCCTTATAGCTGAAAAATAAAAAGTTTTGTCTTCACCAAATTCATTTGATGCCTCACCCGCCCTCCGGACTTCCGCCCAGCGCCAAAGTCGTCCCTCGTATTATTCCACAGCACGCTCGGGGATCCAACATGAATAATTCCAAAATTTCTTAGAGGGATTGAAGAAAACTACATTTCCTTTTCTTCACCTGTGAATCGTAGATGGAGTAAGTACGTGTCACAGATTGATCACGTGAATCACCAATGCCAAGTATTATCTTCCTTTTATCTTCAACTCAACGGCCTGTCGATGGATGTGTGCTGGATTGATAATCGATTTATCACGATGAAATAGGAGCGAGAGACTCGAGCTCTTGTCAACATCACAAACAACTTGCCCGGTTATTCCGAAGACCGGAAGTCCCCGGTGTGCATGTGGATACGTGGAATTCCAGTTGAGTCAACGCGATAAGGCTGCAGAGATTACGATGAAATTTGAACCACGCGTATGATCGGATGGTCCAATCTCATCTTTAGATTATACCATATATACATACACTGCTGGTCAAAGTTTGGGTACACTAGTCGAAATTTCTTACCGCAATAAAAGTTAGATAGCGGACTAAAAAATAAAGGTAATTGAATTTCCCAAGCGGCGTTTTAAAGAGGACAAATTTACCCTTATTTTGCTTTTTTTTAGAAAATTCTCTACTATTTTTTTTCGCCTCGGCACGCATTTTTGAACGTGGCCATTTTTCGGCTTTTTTTGGCCGTCGAAAATGAACTGCAAAGTTTGTGGAAAAATCGTTTCTTGGTTTTTTCTATGCTCAACTCAAAAAGAATATCAAAATGGAGATTTTTGTTTTTTTCGAAAGCCTTGTACGATTTTTTTGGCTCAATTTTTCATTTTAGCTAAAAAAAAATACGTGTTTTAGAAAAAAAGGCGTCATCGAAGAACTATAGGGTATCAGAGGAAATGTCTGGAGGATAAAAAGTTGCATAGGTTCACATTGGAGTGGCTAGAATTTTTTCAGAATTTTTTTGGCCATTTTTTTAAACCTTTTTTGGTTTTAACTTCGATGAAGGGAGAGGTTCTACTTGGGAATTATGGGGTCTAGGGCAATATATTAAGAAAGGAAATTTGTTTACATTTTTCTTTTCAATTAACTTCAATTTTTTCCAGTCCGAGAACTATCGGATTTAAGACAAAATATTAAAAAGAAAAAAAGTTGTCATTTTTCATTTTAGATTCGCTGACATTTATGCATCTTTCTTTTTCAAAATTTTTTTACCGTGATTTTTTTTCACAAATAACGAGGTGCTTTTTTTTACCCTTTATCACAAAGCCAACACCACCCCCAACTTTAAACTTTTGGACTTGCTTTATAACGCAAAAAATAGTCAATCAAGTCTCTTACCTCCGATATACGAGTTTTTTTTATCGGAAAAAGATTCGCCGAGTTCCACCGAAAATTATAAAAAGAGAAACAAAAAAATGTAGTTAATTAAAAATCAAAAAGGAAACAAATTATCTTTCTCAACGGGTTATACGCAGTTAGATATGTCAAAAAATCAATTTTTTTAATTGCTTTTTCGGAATGTACAAATATGTGAGTATATTCCCTGAAAATTTCAAATCGATCGTATTTCCGAGAATATGTGTATATTCTCGGAAATACACACATATTTGTAAGGGCGCTCGGAGCGCTACAGAGTAAGCGCGCGAAAACGCGTTTTTCTCAAAACGGTGTTTTCAAAGTCGGTGAGCTCGATTTCTCAAAAACGGCTCAACCGATCGGTCTGCAATTTTAACACAACCTTGTCAGATATATTCTTCAGGTATTGATCGAAGGTATAAGATTTCCGATAATTATTTCAATTTTTTTTCAACGATTTAACGAAAAAAAAATTGGTCGAAAATCGCAATTGTTTTTTGCGGAGCCACCATTTTGTCAAAAATTAAAATTTCGACTATTCCTTCGATCAATACCTGGATTCCATCCATCCCCTAAAAGAATCTTTTTGGTGTTTTCATTTTAGATCATCCAAACCGGAGATACTTTGCTCACCGCCGGACACTTTTTTTTCCGGGGACCTCCAGGAGATTTCCTACAAGAACAATGTTAATGAATATTTTTTAAAATAAAAAATGCCAATCTAAAGCTAAAAGATGCCACTACACTGCCTAATACTTTTCGTTTTGCCCAAATGAAATCCTTTTTCAGAAAAAAATCGTGAAAAAATGACTTTTTTGGCCTTGCAACTGCGTATAACGCCTTAATATATTGTCCGAGACCCCATAATTCCCAAATGGAGCCTTTCCACTCATCAAAGGTCCAACCAAAAATGATGAAAAGAATGTCCAAAAAAAATTCTGAAAAAATCCTGGCCACTCCAGTGTGAACTCGTGCAACTTTTTACCCTCTTGACATTTCCTCTAAAACCCTATAGTTCGGCGATGACGCCTTTTTTTCTAGAATATATCTTTTTTTAGCTAAAAATGCAATACTGGGGCAAAAAAAATCGTCCGAGACTTTCTAAAAACAAAAATGTCGGTTTTGATATCCTTTTTAAGTGTACCTAATAGGGATTCCCCATTTGAACTTAATGTACGAAACCAATTTGAATCCTAAGGGATTCCCAGATTATCGAGCATAAACCGATACGATTCTTGATGGATCCCATCGCATTCTGTACGTTGAATTACCCAAACAAAATATAAAGATATACACAATGATTGGATCTCGAAGTGTAAATTTTATCTTTAAAAAGTATAATTCGCTGAATATCTTGAAAATCGTTTTGAATCGCACACTAAAAATCCACTGTAATTATCGTTTGTTATTTATTTTACTGCACTTCGACAATATTACCTCACAAAACGCTCACGAAGCGTGCAGGTTATGTTTCAACACGCCGAGTTTTTTCTCGTGACCTTTTACAAATTTTCGATTCGCATGCAGTAAGAATTCCCGAACGGCCTTCATCGGAGAACAGTGCAAAATCCAATTGAATCTCAATGAGGACTCCCTATATTCGGTGTCCCTAAGAAATCCCTATGGATATGTGGGTGCGTCTTGGGACACCCCAAACAATTTGTGCACGCGATGACAAAAGGATAATTTTTTGGGAGATCCAACAAATTCCGGTTGAGAATGTCAAATAAAAAGGTCTCAACCCACGTCGATCGGGAAATAGCGCGGAATCCGGCTGGATTCCTATGCGGGCTCTCTACGTGCGGCGTCCCTATCAAATCCCGGTAGGGATGTGGTAAGATCCGGGGACTCCCCAGCAAAATTCTACACGGTAACACATCGAAATGAACGTACTTTGATGCGGTGAGGCTGCGTGATTTTTGCCACCAGCCACGAAAGAGAAATGGCTGAAACAGGACCGGGTTGAAATTCCGAATTTTGAATGATCAGAACGCTCAAAACTCCGCAAGAATACTACCCCGAAAGATCAAAACTCCGAACGAATTTTACAAGAAAGACCAAAACTCCGACAATCCGAACACCGTCAAAATAATTCGGCTATGGAACTTTTAAAAGTTTCAAAATTTTCAATAAATGGACGAATTATTTCAAGATTTTTTTTTTATTGAGAAGTGATTTTACGTCAATTTGGAAATTCGTCTAGACAATGTTATACGTTCTATATCATTTACAGTCAACTGTGTAGACTTTCGCTGGCATGATCTTGACATCGGGGCCGGGTTGAAATTCCGAACTTTTAATGCTCCGACGATTTAAAATTCCCGATTTTAATGTTCCGAAATTACAAGTTTCGCCAAGATCATGCCAGCGAAAGTCTGCACAGTTGAATGTAAATGATGTAGAACGTATAACATTGTGTAGACAAATTTCAAAATTAATTTAAAAAATTCTTTACACAATTCGTCGATTTATTGAAAATTTTGAAACTATTCAAAGTTCCATAGCCGAATTATTTTGACGGTGTTCAGATAGTCGTTTTTGTTTGTGTCTTTCGTGTAAAATTCTTTTGGAGTTTTGAGCATTCTAATCATTCAAAGTTCGGAATATCAATCCGGCCCCGCTAAAACTATATATATATCATTATTTCACGTGTTTAGAGAGATCGATGACGACTCTCGTTTGGAAAAGGAATAATCAACCGCCTCTGGAAATCGTGACCTCATTGGTGAATTTATTTTTATCCGACACTGGAGTAGATTCATTTTTTTAAAGCATAAAGGACAAAGTTTTTCAAGTTCTGAGGCATAACGTCTCTATATTCGGATTCATGTCTGGCAACACGACATCGAAGATACACACTTCTGTAATTACAAGGTAGTCCAAAAATGGGTAGATGAGGGGATAGCGTCAAATGACAGGGCGACCTTTCGACGTGGGATTCAGCTTTTGCCAGAAAGTTGAGAAAAAGTAATAACCCGTGGGGGAAACTGATAGGGCATCCCTAATAAAAATAAGGGCCTTTCAGGGCTTTCCTAGTGCTTTCCCTAGTAGGGATTTCCACAATGGGCCCGGACTTGGCCATTATCGGGATAAACTTGTAGGGATTTCCACAATAGACCCCGACTTGGCCATTATGGGGATAAACCTGTAGGGATTTCCACAATAGGACCCGACTTGGCCATTATAGGGATAAACCTGTAGGGATTTCCACAATAGGCCCAAACTTGGCCAGTATAGGGATAAACAAGTAGGGATTTCCACAATAGGCTCAGATCTGACTATTATAGCGATAAACCAGTATAAATAGCTTAGGCTACATGGTTGATGGTATTTCAATTATTCAAATCAATTATATACATCGATCGAATAATATTATTGAACGCAAATTGGGAAAAAGCGTGAGGGCATTAGCAAATAAAAAATCAACGACGAACACGAATATGCAGACAAACATCAGGCAGTATTTATTTATCAAATTAAAGAAACCTTTCACATAGATACAAACAATTACTCATGGTTTCACTCATACACGGAGTAATGCTAGCGCATAAGTGTGAACAGTCCCAACCGGTTTTCTCGACATTTTTATAGCAACTAATTTCCGCTTAATACTCATCATAGGGAAAATTATTTCTTCTGAAGACTTCGCTGATATTTCCCATTCATAAACTTTATCTGACTGTGTAGGATAAGTAAATAAATTGGTCTTTGTTTTCCAGATCTTTCCCTCAATGGAAGTAGATTCTAGTGATTCAGTAGACCCATATATTTTTTTTATTTCTACTACACATCCATTCCTTAGAATGGTTGTGTAGTAGAATATATTTGTTTAAATAATGCAAAAGACTGGCATGGGGGGCGCAGGATGCGTTAAGTCGCATCGAGATGACTTATCTACGTGGACCTTGCAGAAAAACAAGTGAATTCCGTGGTGTATTTTTTCCCCGTGATATATTCATATTTTTCCGTGATATATTAATGATTAAGAATTATTTATTCAATGATTTAATAATTTCCTAATTAAAACTAAGATAATATTACTTTTATTTAAGTCATTAATACTTTACTTTATACAGCAGACATATAATGTCGCTCCTTCGCGTTCTGTACCCTTACAGACTCATTTCAGACTGTGACTATAACTATAATCAATGTGATAATCTTACAATTTCAAACTTAAGTGTTACAAGCTATCACAATTCTAAAAAATGTTATCATAGCGGATAGTTCCTCAAAAATGAATATTTGCAGTGAAGAGAGTTCGCCTCACTTTATTTTTTGTATTAATTTTGCCATGGCAGTTTGTCATAAAGGCTCACATGCAAATACGCAATCACATTTCTACGCGCGTACACATACATACACATGTACTCACGCCCACACCTATGCACATGAACAATTACATAAAAACAAATACAGATATACCCTGACGCATTTAACATACACGTATATCCACTGATACGGATATTTTATGGCGCTGAAATGGGTATGATGAGGCGCCGTTGAGGCATTTGCAGGGCGCTAAAATGGTTATGATGAGGCACCATTGAGGCAACTTATAAGGCCCCGGTCGTTGCGCCTTCAATGGCTCTTGTTGACAAAGTATGAGCGGCCGCTAACGGCCCTCATGTGACTTCCAGATTAGGGCCCGAATAAAGTTAGGGGAATATTATTGGGGCCCGATCACAGCCCCAACTCAATTTCCGCAAGGGAACATCTGACGGAAAATCCTTTGATTAATGTAATTCAATACGTTTTTCCAATGTAAATGCTTGAAAAACAGGTTCCATTGCAGCTACCTAATAGCTATTGCGATAAAAGTCCCGATCCGCTTGTCATTGTCCAAAGACATTTTTTCATTTCGCAACTTTATAAATTACAACATTTTCCGGCAAGCTCCTCGAGGCATCGCCTCCGAGAGCAAAAGTAACCTCTAAAATTTTCCTGTCTTCGTCAATAACAGTTGGGCACAACGACCTCGAGTTCAATTAAGAAATAACTCCACCTACAAGGAAGTAAAACATATTTAGACGCCAGGTCAAATAACGATTCGATCAAAATATTCCTCTTAGATATGCCTATGTGCACATGTTTTGCGGAGATAATGAAAAAAAGTACACGTGCTCACATCGACGATGAAATTTTCTCGATAATAATGACTTTTGGGCGGTTGTATATGGTCTCGCGGATGTACGTAGGGTAATAGTATGTGAGCCAATAAACAACATGTCTGGCGACACCATGCGGTCGATTTGAATTTCATTAGAGCTGATAGGTACAAGGAAACAGGCGCCGATGTTTCTTCTGGATTTAACGGTCGGATAAATTGTCTTCGCACACATTAAGGCCACTCTAGAGGCCAAAAAGGGCATTTTTTTCGATTTTTTTTCTTTAGCGAAACCATAAAATAAATCGAAATTACAAAATAGGGATTTTGTTATACACGTAATTGACTATACAAAATTATTTTTTCACAGCGATACATGTCAAAATGGCGACTGTGCAGCATTTTTCCGATGACGCCTCCATTTCCGGAAGGTCAACGGCCGGACCAACAGCTCCTGTAATTTATGAGTTACGATGAGACACTAACGTTTTTTCGATTATGTATAAGAATAGCTATAGAAGTACGTAGGATTTTTTTGATATATTGTTTTTTGTCAAAATGGCGCATTTCTAAAACAAATAGTATAAAATGCCATGAGAAAATCGTCTAAAAATTGTTTATAAAAAAGGAACTATGCGATATAATTGAAAAATCTCACGTAGTGCCTTAGAAAATGTAATTCTAAATATACAGTTAAAATTTCAAGTGAATCGGTTGAAATTAGTTTATGTTATGAGCCCGGCTGACTTGAGAAATGTAGTTTTGAGATGAACGCGTTTAAAGTTCATAGAAATTAATTACATGAATAATGTTTCAATACCTTTTATCTTCAACAATCTTCGAAAATCGAGCACTTAGAGATTTTGCACACCCATAATCTTTTGAAATATCATTTCCTAGGTACTGAGGTAGTTCAGTTGTGCTGTATATTGGAATCGGAAAATATTAGAAGAAGGCTAGTTTTTTAACAGGTGATTTTGTAGGCGCCACGGGTGCTAAATCCAAGTTTGGCTAAACATCGAGGTGTAGGGTTTTTTTTAGGGGATGAAGGGGAATGGGGGTGGATTAATACCAAACTACCACCGCCACGAGGTCGGCGCCGGGAGACCAAATGTTCAAAAAAATCCGGGCTTTATTTTTGTCCACAGCCCCGAAGTCGTGAAAGTTCATTTTGGGGGTGAAATTTAAAAAAATCAGTTTTAATTCGATAACTCTTTAGAAAAAATGCATACAATTTTTGTTCAAATGGGAAAATTGTAGCCCTTGAAAAGATGTGTCGATCGAGCATTTGATCATCCCTCTCCAATAATATATTCACCTCCAAAACAATTGTTGAAGTATCAAAATAATTGTTTATTGAATAACTCAAAAACAATTGATTTTTCGGGGATGGTCTAAATGTACGAAATGTAGAGAATAATTTTCTCTATATTTTCGTCTCTATGGACCACCCTTGAATTTCGCTTTTTCCGATCCCTCTCGGGGGTTGAAAATTCGAAATGAAATTCTGGGAAAATTATTAACCGAAAATGAAAAGATACGAGTTTGGCGCTGTGGACAAAAATGTAGCTGAGGGTTCGAGCTACAAATTGTTCCACGGCGGCGTATTCGTGCGGTCAATAGTTTCCCCAGAATTTCATTGTGAATTTTCAATCCCCGAAAGGGGTTGGAAAATCAACATTCAAGGTCGGTCCATAGAGACGAAAATATCGAGAAAATTCTTCTCTCCATTTCGTACATTTAATCCATAACCGAAAAATCGATTGTTTTTGAGTTATTCAATAAACAATTTTTTCGCCATTTCAAAATTTTTTTCTAGCGCGAAGATATTATCGGAGAGTGATGATCAAATACTCTATCGACGCGTCTTCCTAAGGGCTACAACGTTCCCGTTTAAACAAAAAGTGTACGAATTTTTCCTAAAGAGTTATTGAATTAAAACTGATTTTCCAAAATTTCTCCCCACTTTTTCACCCCCAAAATGCACTTCCACGACTTCGGCGCTGTGGACAAAACTAACGCCCGGAATTTTCTGAACATTTCGTCAGAGCTTCACTTTATAGGTCAAAAACTCTATAATTTGGTATATCTTATGGTGTGCACAGATTATACGGCATATATCTCCATATGTGAAAAGGGTTCCCGGCTGGAAAAGCTAGTGAATAAAAAGTGGTTATTACAACGCCGAATACAGTATTTAGTACGTACATTAACTTCATAACGAGAGTACGTTTCGTACCCATCTATATGTGCATATTGGAGAAGGGAAAAGACGCCGGCTGGCGCCCCCGTATAACAATATATATAGCCGGCATAATACATATAGTACACCTTGCATATATCTCTCTCTTCCACTCCCCCGAATTGGCCGTTCGGCCGAGCGTGTGTATTTACATAATTGCGTACCGGGGTAATTTTCTTGTCGTAACTCATTTTTCATGGCTTTTAGTGAGAAACATGTATGCGGAGACAGAAAGCGAGAAAGGTATATGAAAAAGGAGGTGGTCATGTTCCGCGTGACGACAGTAGGCCTCTTTTTTAATGAATAGATGGCACGGTGAGCACTTTTTCTCTTATCTCTATGTATACATAAATACCTCATCTTCAAAAGCAACAACGCGTATCCTTCATATGTAAATATGTAAGTATACAGGGTGGACCATTTGACGCGACCACCCCAAATATCTCCGTTGTCTTTAAGGCGTTACCCCCACTTGTAGCGCAAAAAAAGGCCCTTTTCATGGATTTTTTTAAAGAAAACTACAAAACTTTTTTAATCGATCAATATACCATCTTAAAGAACACATCTTGAAAAACTTTCAGTAATTTTTTTATTGAAAAATATTATATTGTTTAGTGGCAAATGGCCGTCAATGAAATAATGTTTTTATATACACGGTTTGCGGTGACCGACATTGCGGCGAAGTGGATCATCTGAAAAAAAAATGCGGATGGATTTAGTCAAATATAAGTATAAACTAGTCTTTAATCGAAGGATTTTAAAAAATATTCATTTTTCACAAAATGGCGGACAGTCAAAGTCAATGGTTCGATTTTAACGAAAAAAAACGGCCGTTTTTTGGCTATAAAACGGCCTTTTTTTCGAAAAAAAATCGAATGATTAAAGACTACATTTTTATGTATTGAATAAGCCCGCAAAATTTCAAGAAGATCGGTTCATTAGTGTTCGAGTAATCTTGGTCACCGACTTCAGAAATGCCATTTTGAGAAAAGCGCGTTTAAAGTTTCTCTTTCAACGCTCTTTCAACGCGGATTCTTCTCTTTCAACGCTCATATCTCAGTCAATTTTGTTCGGATCGACTTGAAATTTTCAGGACATATTTTGAGATACTTATACTTCAAAAAAATGCAATAAAAAAAATCGACATTTTCAAAATCGCAAGTGGGGGTAACCCCTTAAAGTGACGAAAAAAAATCCAAACAAACCCGAACAAGCCCAAATAAACCTAAAATATTTTGGTGAAAAATCATTTCACGGTCACTATATCAAACGTCGTTGGAATCGTCCGAATATCAGCTATGTTTTAATAATTAAAAAAAAAACATGTACCCATTTGAAAAACTATTGATGACCTTGAGAACGCAAAAACTATGAACTTGATAAAAATGAATTTTTCACAACTGTATCGGTCCTTCGAAATCAATAAATTACCTCGTGACATTTTTTTCGTTACTCTAAAGGCAACGGAGATATTTGGGGTGATCACGTTAAGGAGGTTGGAGCGTTAGCCACAATCCAAGGTTAAATTTGATAAAAAAAATACATGTTATTGTTTAGATTATACTGAGTCTTTGCGAATTTTTTGAAATTTTTTCAACGCTAAACACCATAGATAAAAAATAGTTTAATGTGTGTAATTTAACGTGCGGTTAGATGGGCAAAACTTTCTGACTAAAGGTTATATAATTTTTTTTGTTATTTTGGCACCAAGATAAACCATTTCTAACAAAGGATTAACGCAAACTAAACCTTTGTAAACATTTAGAAAAAAAATCCTCATCTTGCCCATCGTAAACCATGGGCCAATAATCTCGTGACGTAAATATGAATAGGCATAATTATAAATTACTCAAAATTTCATTGTGAATTGTATAAAACATTCGTTATCGTAGTTTTTTTATAATGATCATCGTTAATGTCATACTTTTTCAAGTTGGTAGTAACACAATAGTTTTTCTTATTTACGTAATATAAATGTTAAAATGCATAATTTTGCCCTTTAGTTATATATTAAAAAAAAAATAGTATGTACAGAATAAATCTGTACCTCGTATGCATTTTTTTGAGGTTCATTGAAAAAAAAAATGAATAAACCGTCATTTGACTCAACTGAGTCGCTCCAACCTCCTTAAATGGTCCACCCTGTATAAAGATATATATAGAATACATACGCATTAGACTTCGTAAACCATGCGTCGGGATGCCAAGTAGTTTCATGAGTATGCATAAGCTTGAAATTGAAAAAAAAGATTTTTTTTTATTGCACTGTTTTATAGCCTAGGATCTTAACTTTGTGCAACAAAGATTTGGTAAAAAATCCAAAAATTAATCAAGTTATGGCGATTTTTGTGAAGCGTCGGCGCGCTCACTGAGTTACAACCCGCTGCGATTTACCCTTTCCTCTATTGCGTCTTTCTCGAATCTATATTTTATGTAACAGTGTAGGTTGCACCTCAAAATCTATTTGGCCGATTCACGTTAAATTGGACGGAGCATAGTTTGGACCATTTTATTTCATGTGAACGGATTATTTTTTAATATGTTCACCCGTTTGTTAATAACGATTTATTAAAACTGTTTTCTTGGTTGAAATCGAACTTATTTTTCCCCCCAGCTTGCCTGCGTGAATTAAAAAATTGCCATAAAGTATTCGGTCATACGATAGTTTTATGGGGCCAGGTTGAAATTCCGAACTTTGAATTATCAGAACGCCCGAAACTCCGAAAGAATACTACCCCGAAGATCAAAACGCCGAAAGTATTTTACCCGAAAGACCAAAACTCCGAAATTCTGAACACCGTCAAAATTTCGAAATTGACGTAAAATCACTTGTTAATAACAAAAAAAAAACATTTAAAATAATTCGTCGATTTATTGAAAATTTTGAAACTTTTAAAACTTCCATAGCCGAATTATTTTGACGGTGTTCAGATTTTCTGAGTTTTGGCCTATCGTGTTAAATGACTTCAGAGTTTTGATCTTTCAGGGTAGTATTCGTTCGGAGTTTTGAGCGTTCTGATCATTCAAAGTTCGGAATTTCAGCCCGACCCCATCTTAAATTTCGGAACATTCAAATTGGAAATTTTGAATCGTCGGAGTATACAAAGTTCGGAATTTTAACCCAGCTCCAGTTTTATTATCGCACTAAAAGTGTATTTTTTATATTTGATGTCAGTACTCTGTTTAAATAATAATAACCTTGCTTATCAATATTGCTCAATGAAAAAGACACTCGCACTTGGCAAGACTGTATTAAGGCAGTATTCTAGTCTAGAAATGTGAAAGAAATCGATTCTTTTGTTGGCTTCTCTTAAAGTAGAGGCCCTTAAGAAATTTCGAAATTTCGAATATTTACATAGTTCCAGCGATTTCTAACGAAACCAGAACAGGGTCGACCGGTCGGAGCTACGAACTTTAGAAGCTTTTAACAAAGTTAGAACTGCTCGCAGGGAAGATCAAGCTTCAGAAAATCATCATTTCGAAGTCGCAGAAGGCGCACTTTACGAGGCAGGAATGGCCGATCAATATAACGTAAATATAACAGGCGATCACTTAGATAGTTGCGGTTGTCTGAAATTACACTCAAAACTTTTAACGCGTTTTTCCCGAACTTACTTTGTCAACTTGGTTGACATAAAATCTCGAGTTCTATTCAACCAATTGACTTCAAATGTGGTATGGACTTTCAGTATATGTCCCTCTATCGTCCCAATTTCGGGCATTGCCAAATTATTATTATTGCCATTTGAAAAAAATTAACTTTTTTCGGACAGTAGCCTTTTAAAAATGTTTTTTTGTTTCTCTTCGGTACCGGCCATAACGGCATTCTTATTAATTAAAAAAATTGGTTCTATTTCTGTTTCAGATGAATGGGAGCATTAGAATCATGTCAATCGCCTCAACCTTCTTTTTCCACGGCGATATTTGAGAGCGCATGAGTTTTTCAGTTTTTGATTTTTTTGCAACTTCTAGAAACGTCAATAAAAATGGAGATAAAAAATATTTTTTTAAAATCAAGCCCGAAAAAATGCCCGAAATTAGGCCTCAAGGCTACAATACCCCGTTATATGTGTGTAAAATACCGACCCCCATTCCAATACTCTCATCAGAAAAAAGTATTGAAAATCGACCTGTTTTTCGGACCCTAGGCTTACGCAGACCCGACAAAAAAATATTTTCAAGTATCGAAGGCCATTCTTATGTTATAGTCATATTCAAAATTTGACTCGACGTCATGTGCAAACGCTCGACAAATGGCGAATATAATGCGACTTTATCAGTGTTATCTTTCTGTTCGTCGTACACATTTATGTACTCGTGTATACATCGAGCGATCAGGGGAAAAACCGCTGTGTGAAAACCCGGCAAAACAACGAAGCAATTACTAATCAATCAACGATATATGACACACGAATACAACTTTTATGTCTGAAATTATTTTAATCTATCTTTGGTTTAGTGCAAACGATTGATTCGTTTCCTCGTCATGCAGGAGGCACCTGTCACAACGATGAAAGCATTGCACCCGGACGCAGAGTTGCTACCAGTTGATGCACGTGCCTTCGGGCAAACTTTGATGTTTTTCGCGCGAAAGAGACATTTACCTCGACTATTAAGGGGTCTGCTCACTTTAGACGCTGAAAAAGGCTATTTTCATGATTTTTCTCGATAGGTTTGTATTATAGATATTGATATAAAAGTTGTTACACTTAAGGGGGTCGTCTAGTGTGTCAGATCAAAAGAAGAGAAAACGGCCTTGCATGACTTCTTCGAAGAAGAGGAAGATGTACTCTATGGACCAGGCATAGCAGATTGATGGTGAGACCATTTTTTTATTATCAATTATATACAACAACTTTCAAACGCGTTTTTCTCAAAACACGATTTTTTCAAACTGCTGTCATGATATCTTAAAAATTATTTGATCGATTCTGATCGAATTTATACAGCATCTTTAGTACATATATAACTACAAGTTGAACTAACACAGTTAAGATTGCTTCGTTAGTTTTCTTTTTATCAGCTATATAGACCCCAAAAAAATAGGAAATTTTTTTTTTTTTTCTAAAGCGTAAACAAAAATGATTTTTTTGGAATTCTATCTTTATTTTAGTTCCATGTAGAGCCTCAAGTCTCACGATTAAAATTGCGTATGGTTTTGTTTTATTTCAGATAAGCAGAATGGCCGGAATCATGGCAGCAGTGGAGCACCTCTTTTTATAGATGTGTTCCTGTTGGGCGGTGTATCTCCGCCTACATTCTATATAATGACTTCAAAAAATTCGCAAAGTTTGTTTAAATGTTAATAAAAATGATATACAATTTATACATTATTTTATTTTAATGTTTTGTCAAAAAAAAATTCCCCAAAAAAGCATTAAAAAATGGCCTTGACACCAGACGGCCCCGTTAATAAACACACGTTCGAAATAATAAAAAAAAAAATTTCATGTAACCCAAACAAACTTTAAATGCGTTTTTCTCGAAACAACGTTTTTCGACGGCTTGTTGATACAATCTTCGCCATTTTGTTATTTTTGAATATATCAAAAATCGTATGATATGCGCTATAGCAATCAACATACTGAATCTAAAACCGTTTGATTTTTTTTTGTTCCGGATGATTCATCTCCGAGATTTCATCAACAGCGCAGACCAGCAATTTTTTTAGGACTTTTTTTAACTACCATTTTCGTCTATAAATAGTGACCTAAAAAAATTAAAATAAAATAAAAATGTATTACGAAAGTGTATTTATTAAGTGTACCAACTTTTATATCAATATCTATAATAAAAACCTATCAAAAAAATTCATGAAAATAACTTTTTTTAGCGTCTAAAGTGAGAACACCCCTCAATTGCTTGCCAATTACACAAAAATTAATATTTTCAAAATCTCCTGCGCATTTCTCTAGCTATACTCAAGAAAATGAATGGAATTTTTTAATTTTTTTTTCTTCCTCGACACACGTATATTTGGCCACGTGATTGACACACTGGGTCAATTTGACCTTAATAGTATTTTATCCACCTGCCACTGACAAACCTTCGGTCAGTTATTATTGAAAAAAAAATCGCGATCTCAGTAAACATTTCTTAATGTGTCTGCATGATTGAAATTCGGAAAGTATATGATTGAATCAATGTAAAAAAATAATTGCAAACGTTGAATTTTGCGAAAGTGAGCATTTTATTTCAAATTCGTCCGGGTCAAAATGACCCAGTGTGTCAAGGGAGGGTTAACTCTATAAGTGGACACGGTTGAAAGATCTGGAAGTCTTGTACGTCCAACGGGTAACCGCTTTCGCTATAGCGAAGGTAAAGAGACAACGGAGAAACTTTTTCGGCACAGAGAGAAGTGTAGGTATTATAGAACGAGTCACTGGTATAGAATGAACATTGGAGTGAGCGATAGTACCAATAAATCTTGCATTTTTCACCGATAACACTTCCAGCAGATATGCGTTTCCCATGCATTGTTCATTGCGTGCAGCGCGTAAGGAAATATCGTTTCTATTTTGTCTCCATTTTTCTTTTATCGCGAGTCGTTGAAACGTAAAACATTATCTATAGGCGGTAAATCGGAAGTGTGAAAACGCCCGTATCA